>JAVKPL010014107.1:0-80672 GCA_032173675.1 Gastrolobium villosum
GACAGCAGCCTTATTATCACAATAGAGTCTCACAGGTAGAGAATAAGATATCTTTAATTCTTCAAGAAGTCTTCTTAACCAGATTCCTTCACAAATACCATGAGCTAACGCTCGAAATTCTGCTTCTGCACTGCTTCTGGCAACAACAGTTTGTTTTTTACTTCTCCAGGTCACAAGATTTCCCCAGACATAGGTACAATATCCTGAAGTGGATCTTCGGTCCAATGCAGAGCCAGCCCAATCAGCATCTGTATAGATTTCTATCATCCTCTGTGTCCTCTTTTAAAGAGCATTCCTCGACCAGCTGTGTTTTTGAGGTACTTGAGAATTCTATAAACCGCACTAAGGTGCTTTTCCTTAGGAGAATGCATGAATTGGCTAACCATGCTAACGGCAAATGCAATATCAGGTCGAGTGTGAGATAAATAGATCAGCTTCCCTACCAACCTTTGGTACTGCTCCCTGTCAACATCCTTTCCATCTTCAATTCCCAATTTAATATTGGGTTCAACTGGAGTTTCTGCAGGCTTGCACCCAAGCATACCTGTTTCTTGTAGCAGGTCTAGGATATATTTCTTTTGAGATAAGGAAATTCCCGCTTTGCTACGAGCAATTTCCATTCCAAGGAAATATTTGAGTGATCCAAGATCCTTTAGTTCAAACAGATTAGCTAAACCCCCCTTTAAAGATTTTATTTCCTCCCAGTCATCACCTGTGACAATTATGTCATCAACATAAACAATGAGGATAGCAATTTTGCCACTATCAGAGTGTTTAAAAAATAAAGTGTGATCAGTCTGAGCTTGGATAAATCCCCTTTCTTTAACAGCACGAGTAAATTTTTCAAACCACTCTCTAGGGGATTGTTTAAGTCCATAAAGAAACTTCTTCAACATGCATACAGAACCATCTCCCTCTTCAAAACCAGGTGGTGGATCCATGTAAACTTCCTCATGTAAATCCCCATTTAAGAAAGCATTCTTTACGTCCAATTGATGCAAGGGCCAATCAAGGTTGGCAGCAAGTGATAGTAGGACTCGGATAGAATTAAGTTTGGCAACAGGAGCAAACGTCTCCTGATAATCTATCCCATAAGTCTGGGTAAATCCTTTGGCAACCAATCTGGCCTTATATTTGTTGATGCTGTTATCTGCATTAAATTTTATTGTGAACACCCACTTGCAACCTACAGTTTTCTTTCCTCTGGGAAGTACCACGGACTCCCAAGTTCCATTTTTTTTAAGTGCATCCATTTCTTCAAAGACAGCATCCCTCCATTTAGGGTCATTAAGTGCCTCTTGGATATTTTTTGGTATTTTTGTACCGTCTAATATAGTGTTGAAAGCACGAAAACCTGGAGACAACTTTTCATATGAAATGTGATGAGAAATAGGATGAGCAATGCAAGATCTAGTACCTTTTCGAAGGGCAATAGGCATATCTAGGTCAGCTGTACCAGTGTTCTCAAGTGGATTGCTGGAACTAGGACACGGGTCAGAATCCTGGCAGTCTAGAGGATCTTGAGGAGATTTACGCCTGCTGTAGAATTTTCCCCATTTACCGGGAGGATCTCCAGTCTCTGGTACAGTTCCTGTCCTTGTCTCCTGTACATTAGCTCCCCCTGTCTCCAAAGGTAAAGGAACAACAGATGTTTCCAAAGGTAAAGGTAAGACAGAAGAATTAATTGGAATCCAAGACTTGTCTTCTTTTACACCGATAGACTCCCCCTGAAGAGAAGTCGAGGGAAAAAATGATTGTGTTTCATAAAAGGTAACATCCATAGAAACAAAGACCTTTCGAAGAGAAGGTGAGTAGCACTTGTAACCTTTTTGATTAGGAGGGTACCTTATGAAAACACATATAATAGACTTTGGGTCAAGTTTGGACCTTTGATGTTGAGGAATATGAACAAAAACTACACAGCCAAACAACTTTGGAGGAATATAAGAGAGAGCCCGAAAGGAGGGAAAAGAGTGGGTAAGGCAAAAAATGGGAGAATGAAAATTTAGGACACGAGAGGGCATCCGATTGATGAGATATGAGGCAGTCAAGACGGCCTCCCCCCACAGGTATTTAGGGACATGCATTGAAAACAAGAGGGCTCTAGCAACTTCAATGAGATGTCTATTTTTTCTTTCAGCCACCCCATTTTGTTGAGGGGTGTTAGGACAAGAACTTTGATGGATAATGCCTTGCTTGGTTAGGTAATCACCAAGAACAGAATTAAAATATTCAGTACCGTTGTCAGTTCGCAGGATTTGGATAGAGGTCTGGAATTGAGTTTGTACCATAGCATGAAATTTTTTAAAAGTGGCTGCCGCTTCAGACTTATCCTTTAGAAGATATACCCAGCATACTCTAGAATGATCATCAATGAAGGTAATAAACCAACGAGTTCCAGATATATTTTTTTCACGAGCTGGCCCCCAAATATCACTATGAATCAATGTAAATGGAGACGAAACATGATAATCTCTGGGAGAATAAGAAACACGAGAGTGTTTGGCAAACTGACAATCCTCACAAAAAAAGGAACTTGGTTTTTTATTGATAAATAAGTTTGGAAACAACTTTTGAAGATAAAAGAAATTTGGGTGTCCTAAACGACGATGCCACAACAAGACATCATTACAATCGTCTGATAAACATAAAGAGTGGTTTGCAAAAAATCTCTTTTCATGAGAATCTTCTTCAAAATAGTAAAGCCCTTCTTCCTCTCTAGCACTGCCAATCATCACCCCCGAATCCTGTTCCTGAAAAACACAGGTTTTGGCAGAGAATTTAGCAACACAATGCAATTCAGAGGAAAGTTTACTAATAGAGATCAGGTTACAAGTAAGAGAAGGGACATGAAGGACAGAGTTCAGAGTAATATGTTCAGAGAGCTTAATGGATCCCTTTCCCGCAATAGTAGAGAAACTACCATCAGCAGTCCTTATTCGTGACTGGTGATAATAAGGGATATAAGAACAAAACAAGGATGCATTACATGTCATATGATCAGAAGCTCCTGAATCAAGAATCCAACGACTATTATGATCAACATGGAGTGCCATACCTTGTTGAGCAACATGACTAGTTGCCTCAGCAGATTTAGACATCACTTTCTGAAAGTGCTCATACTGAGCTTTAGGAATGAATACACCATCGGAATTTGGAGAGGCACGAGACTCTTCACCCTTATCATCAGAAGAGATTTGATAAGCACGACTCTTATTTGGCCCCTTTGCTTTCCAGTTTGGTGGTTTTCCATGAATTTCCCAACATTTTTCGCGAGTGTGACCACTCAGTGAGAACACCATCGGTCAGAACGTTTTGCATCACTAGGGGAACGAGGAGTATGTTTTGCTACTAAAGCAGATACATCGGAGGATTTAGAGTTCTTGTCCCCCAACATTACCTTTCGGCGAAGTTCTTCCCGTCGTACCATAGAAAAAGCAGCTGCAATGGAAGGTAATGGGTTCTGCCCCAATATTCTTCCACGAACATCATCAAGATCACGATTAAGGCCAGCAAGAAAATCATAGAGACGTCTTTTCTCTAAGTAACTTTTAAACCTTGCATTGGCTTCTAAACCTTGAAGATCTGCTGCATCATAAAGGTCCAACTCCTGCCACAGAGTTTTTAAAGCAAGAAAGTATTCAGTAACAGACATCCCTCTTGATGTAACTCTCTTACCTTGGTGTTGAGTTCAAAAGCCTGAGAAGCATTGCCCAGGTCAGAATAATATTCTTTAACGGCATCCCAAATTTCCTGAGCCGTATCAAGAAACAAATAAGTTTGACTGATATCAGGATCCATAGAGTTAGTCAACCAGGTCATGACCAAGGCATTTTCAGTCATCCATTTATCATAATCAGGTTCATCAGCTCCAGGTTTTTCCTTTTTTCCATCAAGATACCCCATTTTCTCTTTTGCTTGGATAAACAGCTTGACAGATTGATGCCATTGCACATAATTTTTACCGTTTAAACGGTGGTTAGTGATCTGTATAGCTGGGTTGTCTCCGAAAGATGAAGAAACACCGGAAATATTACCGGATAATTTTTTAGAATGCTTATTCTCAACCTCAATATTTTCAACTTCCATTGTTAAAAAAAAGGAACTCAGAATAGGGACAGAATCAAAGAACCGAAGAGGAACCAACTGGACCCAGCAAGAAAAGTGCTCCAATCGAGATTTAAAAACTCAGAACAGGAAGAGGGAGGCCAGGCGAATCGTTCTGTGAAAGCCGCGTGGCAAACGGAGTCCGGCAAGGCGGCGCGTGGCTTACACGCGCCGGGAAGGCAGTCCTGCTGTGGCGGCGCGTGGCGGCGCGTGGGAGACTTTCCGGCGACGGGCTGACGTGGGTCGACTCGGAAATGGCTGCTGAGTCCAATGGTGGCCTTGGTTTCGTGATTGAAGGGGTCCAGATATGATTTCTGAGTTATAGTAGGGAACGGTGAAAAAAAAATGAAAAGAAAAGGAGAGATGAACGAGGAGCTTTACAAAATAATCACAGGATAACCTGCTCTTGATACCATGTAGAAATATAAGACTGAAATATACTTTTTCATATATTGATTGACACCTAAAGGGTTCATTATATACAGATTACAAAGTAGTTAAGGAGATGGGGTAATAAATAAAATACACAGTAACCAAAGAGACATCACACTAACCAAAGAGACATCACACTAATCAAAGAGACAAGTAGTTAGAAATAATTAAGAGACTCTAGAATATTCTACAGTAGTACAATAATGTAGTACAATACTCTAGTCTAGTGCATCCACATGAAAATGGTCACGTGTTTGTTTATGCATAAAAGGAAAATATAAAAACACTCTTAGCTTTATATTTTTTTATTTTTTTTGGAGATAATTAAATGATAGAAGAGGTAAACAATTCATGGTGTTCCTTAAAAAAAATCACTAAAAATGTATAATTTTGCGATTTTGAAGAATTGTGATTTTATTTAAGGGAAAAATGTATATCATTTTAAAGGATGTAAAGTTGTGTAAGTTTAAGTGAGAGTAAAAGAGAGATAAAGGGGGAAAGAGTGGACAAAAAAATAAAAGTGTGGGTCCACTTCTTTGTGAGAGTAAGTAGTGCAATGACGTAGTACAATACCCTAGTCTAGTACATCCACATGAAAATGGTCACGTGTTTGTTTATGCATAAAAGAAAAATATAAAAACACTCTTAGCTTTATATTTCTTATTTTTTTGGAGTTAATTAAATGATAGAAGAGGTAAACAATTTTTTGGTGTTCCTTAAAAAAGAAATCACTAAAAATGTGTAATCTTGCGATTTTGAAGAATTATGGAATTGTTTAAAGAAAAAATGTATATAATTATAAAAGAATAAAAAGTTGTGTCATTTTAAATGAGAGAAAGAGATAGATAACGTGGGAAAGAGTGGACAAAAAAATAAAAGTGTGGGTCCACTTCTTTGTGAGAGAAAGTAGCACAATGATGTAGTACAGTATTCTAGTCTAGTAGATCCACATGAAAATGATCACGTGTTAGTTTATGCATAAAAGGAAACTATAAAAACACACTTATCTTTATAATTTTTATTTTTTTGGAGATAATTAAATGACAGAAGAGGTAAACAATTCATTGGTGTTCCTTAAGCAAAAATCACTAAAAATGTGTAATCTTGTGATTTTGAAGAATTATGGTTTTGTTAAAGGGGAAAATGTATATCATTATAAATGGATGTAAAATTGTGTAATTTTAACTGAGAGAAAGTGATAGATAAAGGGGGGAGAGTGCACAAAAAAATAAAAGTGTGGGTCCACTTCTTTATAAGAGTAAGTAGTACAATGATGTAGTACAATACTCTAGTATAGTACATCCACAAGAAAATGGTCACGTGTTTGTTTATGCATAAAAGGAAAATATAAAAACACTCTTATCTTTAAATTTTTTATTTTTTTGGGAGATAATTAAATTATAGAAGAGGTGAATAATCCATCGGTGTTCCTAAACAAAAATCACTAAAAATGTTAATCTTGTGATTTTGAAGAAATATGGTTTTGTTTAAAGGGAAAAATGTATATCATTTTAAAGAATGTAAGGTTGTGTCATTTTAAGTGAGAGAAAGAGATAGATAAAGGGGAAGAGAGTGGACAAGAAAATTAAAGTGTGGGTCCACTTCTTTGTGATATAAGTAGCGCAATAATGTATTACAATAATCTAGTCCAGTGCATCCACATGAAAATGTTCACGTGTTTGTTTATGTATAAAAGAAAATATAAAAACACTCTTAGCTTTATATTTTTTATTTTTTTTTGGAGATCATTAAATGATAGAAGAAGTAAACAACTCAGTGGTGTTACTTAAAAAAAATCACTAAAAATGTATAATATTGCGATTTTGATGAATTGTGATTTTGTTTAAGAAAAAAATGTATATCATTTTAAAGGATGTAAAGTTGTGTCATTTTAAGTAGGAGAAAGAGATAGATAATTAAGGGGGAGAGAGTGGACAAAAAAACAAAAGTGTGGGTCCACTTCTTTGTGAGAGTAAGTAGTACAATGATGTAGTACAGTACTCTAGTCTAGTATATCCACATAGAAAATGGTCACGTGTTTGTTTATGCATAAAAAGAAAATATAAAAACACTCTTATCTACATATTTTTTATTTTTTTTGGAGATAATTAAATGACAGAAAAGGTAAACAATTCATTGGTGTTCCATAAAAAATCACTAAAAATGTGTGATCTTTCAATTTTGTAGAATTATGGTTTCGTTTAAGGGAAAAATGTATATCATTATAAAAGGATTTAAAATTGTGTCATTTTAAGTGAGAGAAAGAGATAAATAAAGGGGAGAGAGTGGACAAAAAAATAAAAGTGTGGGTCCACTTCTTTGCGTGAGAATAAGTAATACAATTATGTAGTACAATACTCTAGTCTAGTACATCCACATGAAAATGGTCACGTGTTTGTTTATGCATAAAAGGAAAATAAAGAAACTCTTTTAGCTTTTTTTTGTTGTTAAGATAATTAAATGATGGAAGAGATAAACAATTTAGAGGTGTTCCTTAAAAAAAATCACTAAAAATGTATAATCTTGCGATTTTGAAGAATTGTGATTTTGTTTAATGAAAAATATATATCATTTTAAAGGATGTAAAGTTGTGTCAATTTAAGTGAGAGAAAGAGATAGATAAATGGGGGAGAGAGTGCACAAAAAAATAAAAGTGTGGGTCCACTTCTTTGTAAGAGTAAGTAATACAATGATGTAGTACAATACTCTAGTATAGTACATCCACATGAAAATGGTCACGCGTTTGTTTATGCATAAAAGGAAAATATCAAAACACTCTTATCTTTAAATTTTTTATTTTTTTGGAGATAATTAAATTATAGAAGAGGTGAGTAATTCATTCGTGTTCCTTAAACAAAAATCACTAAAAATGTGTAAACTTGCGATTTTAAAGAAATATGGTTTTGTTTATAGGGAAAACTTTATATCATTTTAAAGAATGTAAGGTTGTGTCATTTTAAGTAAGAGAAAGAGATAGATAAAGGGGGGGAGAGTGGACAAAAAAATAAAAGTCTAATCTAGTACATTCACATGAAAATGGTCACGTGTTTGTTTATGCGTAAAAGGGAAATATAAAAACATTCTTACCTTTATATTTTTTATATTTTTTCAAGAGAATTAAATGATAAAAGAGGTGAACAATTCATTGGGGTTCCTAAAAAAAAAATCAAAAAATGTGTAATCTTATGATTTTGAAGAATTGTGGTTTTGTTTAAGGAAAAAATGTATATTATTTTAAAGGTTGTAAAGTTGAGTCATTTTAAGTGAGAGAAATAGATATAAAATTTAGAGTCTTAAATAAGTTTAGATATATCAAGAAGAACATGAAATAAATTTAGAGCGAGACTTAACGTAACGTACCTAAGAGTGGTTCAGAAATTTTGCAGAAGAAATGATGGAGTTGTGAAAGAAAGAAAATTGAATTAAAAAGTAGTAGCACAAAAGGTAGTACAGTGATGTAGTAGAGTACTCTAGTCTAGTACATCCACATGAAAATGGCCACATGTTTGTTTATGCATAGAAGAAAAAGGATATACTAGACTAAATGATATATTGAAGAGGTGACAATTCATTGGTGTTCCTTAAAAAAAATCACTAAAAATGTGTAATCTTGCGATTTTGAAGAATTGTGGTTTTGTTTTAGGTAAAAATGTATATTATATTAAAGGATGTAAAGTTGTGTCTTTGTAAGTGAGAGAAAGAGATACATAAAGGGAGAGAGAGTGGACCAAAAAATAAAAGTGTGGGTCCACTAATTTGTGAGAATAAGTAGTACAATGATGTAGTACAGTACTCTATTCTAGTGTATTCACATGAAAATGGTCACTTGTTTGTGTTTATGCATAAAAGAAACATATAAAAACACTCTTATCTTTATATTTTTTTTTTGAGATTATTAAATAATAGAAGAGGTAAACATTTCATTGGTGTTCTTTGAACAAAAATCACCAAAATGTGTAATCTTGCGATTTTGAAGAATTATGGTTTTGTTTAAAGGGAAAAATGTATATCATTTTAAAAAATTTAAAGTTGTGTCATTTTAAGTGAGAGAAAGAGATAGATAAATGGGGGAAAGAGTGGACAAAAAAATAAAAGTGTGGGTTCTCTTCTTTGTGAGAGTAAGTAATACAATAATGTAGTACAATACTCTAGTCTAGTGCATCCACATGAAAATGGTCACGTGTTTGTTTATGCATAAAAGGAAAATATAAAAACACTCTTAGCTTTATATTTTTTTATTTTTTTGGTGATAATTAAATGATAGAAGAGGTAAACAATTCAGTGGTGTTTCTTAAGAAAAATCACTAAAAATGTATAATTTTGCGATTTTGAAGAATTGTGATTTTGTTTAAGGTGAAAAATGTATATCATTTTAAATGATGTAAAGTTGTGTAAGTTTAAGTGAGAGAAAGAGGAAGATAAAAGGGGAGAGAGTGGACAAAAAAATAAAAGTGTGGGTCCACCTCTTTGTGAGTGTAACAGCCCGTTACGTACCGGTATTGTTAACATTGATTATAATATTAAGCACAGTTACAATCACAGTAATTGAGTTAATTAAATTACGGGCAACTTTTTTTCTTTTTACACTTTCCTTTTAGTAAACAATAACCTTTTCCGTAATCAATTAAAACATCACTATAATCGTAAATGCAATTCGCGGAATCATTCGGTTTACTAACATCACTAATCTTTCTTTTTATTCAACTCACTTAAACTTAGGGATGTGCATGGGTCGAACCGAACCGGTTTTTTTGAAAAACCGAACCGAATTGGTTTAAATGGTTCGGTTCGAAAGAGGTTCGGTTCGGTCCAAAACTGGTTCGGTTCGGAAGTGGTTCGGTTCGATTCGAAAGTGGTTCGGTTCGGTTCGAAACCGGTTCAGAAGTGGTTCGGAAGTGGTTCGAAACCGGTTCGGGTCGACCCTCTTTTGAAAAGAAAAAAATTTAAAATTTTAAAAAATAAAGTTATAAAAATTAATTTGGTTTGGTTTGAAAATGGTTCGGTTCGGTTCGGAAACGGTTCGGTTCTTAAACCGGTTCTAAAAACTGGTTCGGTTCTTAAACCGGTTCTAAAAACTGGTTCGGTTCTTTAACCGGTTCTAAAAATCGGTTCGGTTCATGAACCGGTTCTTTAAAAACCGGTTCCGTTCATAAACTAGTTTTTTAAAACCGGTTATTTTATGGAGCGGTTCGGTTCAGTTCATGGTTCGACCCACTTTTTTGGTTATTTTGCACATCCCTACTTAAACTCATCATATTACCTTCACATCTTACCATGTTATAGTCATTTTCATTAGCTACGCGAGGTTTCAAACCGCGCACCATTTGGAGTTCTACAGACTAAGTTAAGCCCCTTTCTTTTAGTATAAAAAAACATGAATTTTCAAAATTTACACTATGGTAATCGATTACCAGGGGGTGGTAATCGATTACCACCAGTTACCAAAATGAGGCAGTAGCCAATTTTCAATCCCCTGTTCTCTGGTAATCGATTACCAAGCTTGGGTAATCGATTACTCCACTTGGTAATCGATTACCAAGCCTCTGGTAATCGATTACCAGGCAGACAGTAGCATTAATTTCGTCCCCTGTTGCATGGTAATCGATTACCATGTTTGGGTAATCGATTACTATGCAGTAAAAATGACAGATTACATCTTTTTCAGTTCAAAAAGAGTTGTGTAATCCATTCCTAACACCTTAATACTCCACACAAACCTTACACATACCCTAATGTAGGCTCTAGGCCCTTCCATCATGCATTTTCATTCAAGAATGCATCAATTACAAAGTACTTAAGTTAATGGCCATTTTACAACAAGAATGAGCCATTTACAACATAATATGCCAAGGCTTCAAATATAAGAAATGTGGCAATGGACAAGTCCCATGCTCACTCAAAATATACAATTTATCCATGGCATGAATAATAAGCAATAAACAAGACTTAGAACATAATCATGAACACAACAAAAGCATGGAAATCACATCATGCAATATGTTCATGACCTAAGTCTCAAAATACTAAATGGCATGCTATGTGCACTCCAAAGTCTCCTTTAAAATGTCATGCAAGCTCACTGCACCACATACAATCCGCTGTCCACTAAGCGGGCTTCTTGCCCGAAGCTCCTCCCGGCTCATAATGCCCCGAAATGTGATCCCCCAAACACGGGGTGAGATATACAAATATATCTCAGTAAACCAATGGAGCTAGAGGCTTTCTCCACCCCATGGCTCACTCAATGTGCAAATATAACATCATATCATATGCATGACATACAATATTACCAACAACTGGAGACAAACCGAGAACATCCACAATTGGATTTACGTTCAAGGACTCCATCATATAACTCCCGAGACCTTCCTGGCGCCTCTCCCATGGTTGAGAAGACTCCATGGCAAAACCCAACTGGAACTCCTCATGAGCCCTATCCAGCGGAAGTCCCACGTTTGGATCATCCTGGTGTCGTTCCCAGAGTCGACCCCACGGCAAAACCCAACTGGAATTCCCAGCGGAATTATCCAGCGGATGTCCAAACCAACACACGTCAACTGGCCAGTGACCAAACAATTTCATACATAACAAGCAATATGGCATGAAAGCACATAATCACACAATGTTATAAACACAAAATCCAACCACAACCTTCCACTAGGTGTGGTGGAGCACACAAGGGATTAAACCCCAGTTCCAAGGGTTTACCTCAACACTAACTGTCCCGTTCCACACGTACGCTCCAAATCAATCCTCCACAATCACGTCCGTGTGAGGCACCCTACAATGATCAACACCATGATCAACAATTTTCCAAATTACACAAAACCTCAAATTTCATGAAATTTCCCAAATTTTTCCCAAGTTAAAAATCTCACTTTTTTACCAAAATTTAACATAGCATTTCTAGCTCACAAGCATCATTCTAAGGCATTTTCATCTAATAGCATTTTTCCATTTGGGCTCTCTATCATCACACATCTAAGATTAAAGACTTAGTGCATAAATTTCTAGATCTACAAAATCAACCATAAAGGTACCACAAATATACTCACAATCTATGGTAGACACACCACCAAGGCTTCACTAAGCAAAGGAAGATCAAAAAGCTCCAAAAACACCACAAAACCTCAAGAACTCGGATCTGCCCCTGCTCCAAAACGCACCAAGGAGATGATTTCAAGGCTTGAGAGTATCACCAATGGCTTTAGAAGGTTGTTTACAATAAATTTCAACACCAAAACTAAGAGATTTGGTGGAGAATAGCTCCAAAGGTGAAGAGGAAGAGAAATGGTGGGTTTGTGAAATGGGGAAGGGAAAGCTACGGGGAAAGAAAGAAAAAGAAGAAGGAAGGCGTGGGGAGAGTGTGGGGGCCAAGTGGATTTTGGTCCCGCGGGTCCCACACGCGATTTAACTTTAATCCCGACACTATTTCTAATCATACATTCTTAATCTACATAATTTTCTGGTCCATGACATATTTTTATTTCCTAAAAATATTGATAAAAATTTCACACTTATCGGTACACTCATACCGCAGTATTTTACACTTAAAAAGTCACTATTCATCAATTTTTCCCAAATTTGCCTATTCACTCAATTTTCTGCCCTGATTCCATTTCCAGCATTATTTTTGTCATATGAAATCTCTAACTCAATTTTTATGCCTCAGAAAACATGGCTGGTCAATTACCATTTTGCCCTTTTTGCCCATTTTGGCCATAAATCTCGGATTTTCACTAATCCATCAATTTTAATTTCACATTATAATTCAAAATACACATTTAACTTTATGAGGTGTTATATTCACCCCTCTTTTTAGAAATTTTGTCCGCAAAATTAAATTATACCTGCTCGCTAACTCAGGATACAGCCGGAGAATCTCGTCCTCCCGCTCCCAAGTAGCCTCCTCAGGTGTGCGGCCTTCCCACTGAATCTTCAGCATGGGAATAACTTTACTTCCCAATCTCTTTTCACTGCGGTCCAATATTGCCATAGGACCAATGGGAGTCTTCAAGTTCTCCCTGATTTCAATATTATCCGGTATCACCACATGTGACTCATCCGGAACATAACGCCGCAACTGCGACACATGAAAAACATCATGTAAATTGGACAACTGAGGGGGTAAGGCAAGCTGATAGGCCACCAATCCGACTCTTTTCATGATTTGATACGGTCCAATGAACCGTGGACTCAGCTTCCTCACACCCAGCGCACGGCCAACACCTGTGACCGGAGACAATCGCACAAAAACATGGTCACCTTCCTCAAATTCCAGCGGTCTATGCTTATTGTCATAGTAGCTTTTCTGCCGATTCTGTGCCTGTTTCAATTTTTCTCTGATCATTTCTATTTGCACTGTAGTTTCCTGCACAAAATCCGAACCAAATCTTTCTTTATCGCCTACCTCAGTCCAACAAGTGGGCGTACGACACCTCCTCCCATACAATACCTCATACGACGCCATACCCAGACTGGAGTGAAAACTGTTATTATAAGAGAACTCCACCAATGGCAAGTACCTATCCTAAGCAGTACCTTGTTCCAATGTGCAAGCTCTCAGCATATCCTCAAGTGTCTGTATGGTCCTCTCAGTCTGACCATCAGTCTGCGGGTGATACGCAGTGCTCAGTCGAAGCTGAGTGCCAAAAGCCTACTGTAAAGCTCCCCAAAAACGTGAAGTAAACTTCGGGTCCCGATCACTGACAATGCTAATCGGTATCCCATGGAGTCTAACAATCTCCTTTATATACAACGTAGCCAACTTCTCTGTGGTGTAATCCACTCGTACTGGTAGAAAATGTGCAGACTTTGTAAGTCGGTCCACAATAACCCAAATTGAATCGTAACCAGCCTGCGTTCGAGGCAATCCCACAACAAAATCCATCGAAATACTCTCTCATTTCCATTCTGGTATATCCAGCGGCTGAAGTAATCCAGCAGATTTCTGATGCTCTATCTTTACTTTCTGACAAACCAAGCACTTAGATACGTACTCAGCAACATCCCTCTTCATCCCAGGCCACCAGAACTTAACTTTCAAATCTTGGTACATTTTTGTGGCACCTGGGTGGATAGCATATTGACCCTTATGGGCCTCAGTCATAACTTCCTCTGCAAGTTTCTTGGGCACAACAATCCTGCCCTGATATAACAACAATCCTAGTGTCTTATGTGGTCATTAGATAAATTGGGCCCATTAAATGAGTTTAATTGAACCAAGTTTATCTATGTTAATGACTAATTAAGCCTAATGGATCTCACACTAAGGTTGTTCTTGATTGCAAGTAATAGCAATTTTGGGCCAATATTGTTATTGGGCTTTGTCAATATGTAATTGGGTTGGAGTAGGACTCCAAGCCTAATTAAATCAAGCGCCTCATTTGGGCTTTTAGTGAGAAATTAGTTTCTCCACTAATAGGCCCAAATGTGTTAGAAGGCCTAATAGGGTTTTGGGCCATGAGCCCTAGAAAGCCAAAGAGTTGACTACGCTAAAATGTGTTTTGGCGCAAATCGAAATATGAATGTGAAATTTGAGTTTTGAAATTTTGAATTTGAATTCAAATTTAAATTACGAGCTAGAATAAAATTAAATTTGAATTTGAGTTTAAATTTAGTTTGGAATTTAAATTTGAATTTTGAATTCAAGAGGTTAAGGATAATTTTAAATTATCCAAAGCTATATCTTATGGGGATTGGATAAGGCTTCTTCCAACAACTCTTTTATTTGAATTACGAATTCAAATAAAGTTGTTGAAGCAACAATTAAGCTATAGGAAGATGAGGTAGGTGAATTTGTTATGGAAGCTTCTAGATTACATTTTCAAATTTGAACAACATTGATATGATCCATCAAACTTGAACTTCGAATTCAAGTTAGTTTTTTCATGATTTGAATTCAAATTCAAAAGGTTCTAGAAACTCTTTAGAAATTTGAAATTCATGAATTGTCATCAAATGACCATTCGAATTTTGAATTCAATTTGACCTCTGTGGGGATCCACATCAGTGGGCATCATCTACTTTTGCAATATAAAGTAAAAAAAACGTAATACTTTAAACCTATGTGTTTTAATGAGTAGATCCTAAGGCACTCGTGAGAGCCATAAACGAGTTACGGGTTCAACAATGATTAACAAAGATTAATTTTTTTTTTTGTTTTTCACCTTATGAGCAAGTTCTTGAATATCAAGCAACACACTTTTTAACTTTCAAAAATTAGGCGAAACATGAAAGTAGTTGGGCCTGTTTCTATGTGCAAGTAGTTGCAATAATTCGTATGCACAACTAGTTGCGTGTTGCGCCTAATTTCATGTGCAACTAGCCTTGAGATTAGCCGCCAAGTCCTATGCACAACTAACTCGATGCGACCACCTAACATAATTGACATCATCCATTTCAACTACCACATTTCCCTTCTCCTATATAAACTATTTTCCTATAAACAATCTCCATAACCCTTCTCACTCTCTCTTTCTCGTTCTCCCTATATTTTAAAAGTCTCTGCACTTGATTTTTTGTTGTTGTTTTTCTATCAAAAAATGAGTTCAGATTTGGATTTTGTTGGTGCTGGTTGTAGACGATGAAGATATGGAGATGGTAAATTATTAGCTGTTAGGCAAGGCTTGATTAATTCTTGCATCTTGACTTACTAATTTAGTTGTGAACAAAATTGATTTAATATTGCTTTACCTCTATCCTTATGACTACTACTGCACTTTGAAACATTGAAAGACGTATCAATGATAAAACTTGTCAATTTTAGTTATAAAACTTTGATGATTTTCGATGAATGATATGTTGATCTGTAAGAGCTGTAAATATTATTTTTAGTGAGTTTCAAGGATTTTTGTCTAATCAGTTGTTGATGAAAGTGATTGCAAAATGTGAAAATGGTTTATGTTTATACACGCTGCTAAACTGTTGATTGAATTGTATTTTTTTTATGACTTCTATTGCTTAAGGACAAGCAAGAACTAGATTTTAGGGATATGTTGAGACTATGAAAAGGAACTCTATGGTGAATTAGTCCTACTTATTTGTTAGGGATTAAGTTGATTTTGGCCCAATAAGTCCTACTTCAGACACATTTTGAGTAATAATAGTTAATGGGCTTTATTGTTTATTTTAGAAAATTTAAAGGCCGAAGTTCAAGTTCCAATAACCAATGCTATGGTCCAAGGGAAGAACAAGGAAAAATACGAATAAGCAGGGACAAAGTGGGAAGTGGGACAAAAATAAAAAAGAAACTTTAATCATTTCATTATCCTTTAGAGCCTGGTCACAAACCCTAACCTCTCTCTTTCTCTTATGCAACCTACATCACCCATCTCCATTCACAAAGACATATCTATATAACCACCTTTTCATCTAATTTAATCAGCCTATGGAAAAATAGATCCAAAAACTATTCGGCCGAAAGATTTCCACAACCCATTATAATCTCACCATATCTTTGCAAACCCATTCCTTTTCTTAACCAAATTCTCAAAATAAAATAGAAAAGAAACCAGATCCTAATCATTGCATAAGGATATGGCTGAGGAGGGGATCGTGCGAACAAAGGTATAGTGCGCCCATGTATTTTGGCGGTCGAAATAAGGCAACAAAGTAGAAAAGGCCGTAAGACATGTGAAAATCTGAAGCAGGATTGACCAGATCCAGTGGGCCAAGAAGGAAAACATGTTGATCTTGCAAAGGAATAACTTTGAATCATTTAAGGAAAAGCGAGAAGAAACCATACATATGTAAGAGGATGAGTATAAGAAGAGAAAGGAGGTAATGATTTTGGATCCTCTCCTTACATTTTTAATTTTTCTAAAAGTTGTTCTATCCTTTATTTTAAGTCATGGATGCATATTTATTTTTTTTATCAGCGAAGTTCATCCTACGATGTTACTTCTGCAATGTTTATGGTAGTTTGTATTTTATTTTATTTTTATCTTTGAATCTATAATTTTTAAGTTTCATTTGTTGTTTTTGATGTTTAACTCGAAACAGGTATGAGCTAAATCACTGGTTGGGTTGGGTTGAATTTTCCCCAACTTTCTTTATGTTTTTTAAAACTGATTTTCTTGTCATGATTGTCTATTCTAGTATGATTGATTAGTTAAAATTTGATTTATGATTTTCCTACAAATGGCCAATCAGTAAAAAATTGAAAAAAATGGCCTCTGTTGTAGAAAAGAACACTTAGGGCTCTTATCAAGCATATATCCCCTGAATAAGAAATTATATCAGTAGATTCTTTACTTCAGACATTAAAAAGGAGGCACATGTGAATATCCGAGTACATAAGATAAGAGGGACATTGGATACCCAAACCCTCTTCATAACAATCTTAAAGTAGAGTTGCACATTGATTAGTTTTAATTAACTTCTTAAAAGTTTTAGTTTTTAAATTTAGGATTTTATCATTTTTCTACTACACATCTTACTTATCCATTAACCACTATTCTTATCATCATTGTTTTTAATTCCAAAAATTAAAAAACAAAACTTGTTTCACTTCAGTAGTATTGGTAATTTTGTTTTACTTTTCAATTTTATTTTCTTTAATCTATTTAGCAATAAAAAAGTTAAAACAACTCAAAACAAACGCCATGATCTCTTTAGGACTATATTTGGGTCTTAAAAATATGCCCTGTACTACTTGTTGATGTGTATACTTGAGTAAGTCTTGCATAATCATTAGCAAGCATCAATTATGCAATTTCTTTTGTGGCAACACCATTTATTGTGTAAGAACATGTAGTGATATATTTTCAAACGTTTTGGTTGAACCAACTATATATATTTATGTGTAAATTTTCATTAACTTCATGATACTACTATTTGAACCATCATTCCTTGGAAGCACACTTTATATATTGGGGTATATCACTTTTGAAGGCCAGACTGTGAAGTCCAATATATATATATATATATATATATATATATATATATATATATATATATATATTGGACAAGTGATGTGGATTATTTTATAGGCACCTATCATGTTTAGGTATATCCAAGGCCTTCAAAAGCATAACACTACAACGACTATACTTAAGAAATGTGCATGAAACATAAAAAAGGAAATAAACACTCTTCTAACCAGGTATATCCAAGGCCTTCAAAAGCATAACACTACAACGAAGAAAGACATTACATTTTGGTGGCTGCGAGTGAACCATTCCTAGGAAAATGTCAGTATTTGTACCCCAGATTCGAGATGGAAAACTTGACACAAGATTAGATGTTTTACAATTTGATATGCTTGATGTGGAACAAAGGTATATAACAAGACCATGGATAAGAAAACTCGGTGAATTAACCCTAATAAAATAACTTATTTGATTCATTATGCATTGGGTTCAGACTTCATTTTCACATGAGTGAAACCATTGCCATTAGCTACTTCTTTTGCATGAGGAGGAACCTGATCATGGCCCTGATGGTCAGCCTTATCTTTAACATTGACTTGACTAAACATTGCTGCAAAGCTATTTCAGCAACTTCAGAAGAAACGAGAACTAGAGTGATTTCATCATTTACCTTTTGCAAGCGAAGATTTCTACGTTGGATTCTAGCATTGAGTCTATTTCTTCTCTGAGCTTTGGTTTCATACTTGTAGTGACTACAAATCACATGACATACATAAAAGTGCAAGCAAGTGTTCCCCACCTCATAATTCTTTGCAAGTCATGTGATTTCCAGTCACTACAAGTATAAAACCAAAGCTTAGAGAAGAAAGAGACTCAATGTTAGAATCCAATGCAGAAATCTCCGCTTGCAAAACATAAATGATGAACTCACTCTAATTCCCGTTTCTTCTAAAGTTGCAAGAAATAACTTTGCAGCAACGTTTGGTCAAGTCAATGTTAAAGATGAGGCCGACCATCGGGGCCATGATTAGGTTCCTCCTCCTGCAAAGGAAGTAGCTGATGGCAACAGTTTCACTCATGTCAAAATCAAGTTCGAGCCCAATGCATAATGAATCAAATATGTTGTTCTAATTAATTGGGGTCATTTTTCCAGGTTTTCTTACCTACAGTCTTGTTTACGGGTTTTACTCATGTTTATGGAGTTGATTTCTATCACGTGTCCTTTGGTTTTGTTAATGAGATCTTGTGTAGTCTTTCGTGCTTTTGAGTTTTGAGCACTTAATTATCAATCTTTTAAATTTCAGTACTTTCTAGGTGTTTTTGTTCTTTCATTAAATTAAACCTAATATTAAGTTGATGTGAATTATAGTTTCATTGACCTTTCAATGTTTATCTCATTAATTAAATAATTCACCCATAATAACTCAAAAGTGACTTGTGTTTGTCATCTTTCAAGAGCCTTGACTTGGAGCATTTCTTATTTTTTTCAATTTACAACAAATGAAGTACATATAATTCAGCAATATAAATTTAGATTTTACTAAAGGATTTACAAAAAATGAAAACCTAATATCTTGAGGCATGTCATGGTAAATTTGAAGTACTTTAATCATTGTTGATGACATTGTATGCAAATCGGTCTGCACGTCCATTCTCATCGCTATGGATAATGCTAAAATTTAATAGTCCAATATATTGTCATAGATCTATGCTGGAATTCTAGTCACTAAATGAGACCCCGAGCTTTGTTATCCGTGTTTGTTAAACATAGAGATCACTCTTATAGGATCCCCTTCGACAATAACTTTTTCTCAAACCTAAGGACTAATGATATCATATACCAATGAGAAATCCCTGTAAAAAATTGAAAATAATTTAAGTAAAGGATTAAAAAGTTGTGAAATTATTAATTTAATAGCCTTATTTAGGAGACAACTACTAGATTTTGCTGTGAGGACCTTTATAGAATGCCCAGCTCATAAAGCCAAAGAAAAATATAATAGCGTAAAGAAAGAAATTGTTAATAGCAAAACAAACTTCACAAATGCCTTGCATAATGTTGAATAAGGTAGCGTTTAATGCACAGAGAAGAACAACACAAGATAATAGGACAACACAATGTTTTGTTTTGTTTATTGTTCGTTAGTTAAAGGACAACACAAGTAATTTTGTGCTGAATATTATTTGATATGCAATTGGACATATTAATGCAAATTTTACTATAAGACATGTTGGAGAAGTTTATAAATCATTTATGATCCTTTATTTAATAGCTTAAGTTTTTAGGTTGAATTGGTTCTTTACATGCTATTAGAGCTTCGACGTTACGGCTTCAATCTTCATCACCCCCACTTTCTCTTGTGGAATTTCTTAGCACAGATAGGTGGGCTTGTGCATTATCCACCTTTCATACCCAGTTGGCTCTCGTGTAAAATAAATCATTTATGTGTCTTCACTTAATAACTTTTTGGGTTGAATTGATTCTTTATAATACCCTTTGTGAAACAATTTGTTTATTTTGAATTAAAATATACATATAATAATATTTTAATATTATTTAGTTATTTTCACACTTTAATTTTATTTATAATTATTAATAATTTTAATATTCTAAATTAATTTTTATATTTATCATGTGATTATCAATAAAAAAATATATTTTAGGTGGTGGTATAATATATTTTGATAGAGGTCGATGGTTTATTATTCGGCGAGGTAAATAAATTTTACAAATATAAAATTAATAATTAGGTGTTTTCATTTGTTATGTTATTTAACAAATTCATTTTTTAAATAAGTATTTTCATATGTAAATTATTTCAATAAAATCACAAGTCATAATTAAATTAAATATTTTTATACTACCATCATAAATTTAAATTTTTTTCACTTAGTATTTCCATGAAAGAGAGTTTTATGAGACTAATATATATATATATATATATATATATATATATATATATATATATATATATATTATATGTTAAGGGTTCATTTTTTCTGCAGTTATTACAGATAACTTATCTGCAGTAAGTCCAATACGACGTCATTTTGGGGCAAAAATCATGGTATTTTTGTAATTTTAATTTATTTCATGATTATAATAGTCTTTATATTTAATTTTTTAAGATTTCAATACCCAAACAATGTCGTTTTGAGAAAAAATGTGAATAACTTATTCGCATTAATTGCAGAAACATTTTTCCCTATATTAAAGTTGCTCTAAATTATTTTTCATCCTTGTCTTCAGTTTCTCTCTTTAGACTCCGATCATGTTTTGACAATGGCAATTGGGCATTGAAGTGATGTAACAGAGAATAATTTTGGGTTTGTATGTTCTATGCAGATAAAAAGTAGTTCATGGTTTGGTAGGGGACCAATATTTTCAATTTTGACCGATACTTCACCCTTAGTTTTGTCCTGTCCCTTGATCATTTTTAATATCAAATGTTGGACAAAGACTTTTGGCCTGTCTAGAATTTTATTTTTAATCAAGTCAAACATGCCCAAAGTATTAATACTACGACTTTAGGGACATTTGTAGAGGAGAAATTTTTTTTATCCAAAAATTATATTTATTGGAATATGGTGGAAAATTGACTTTTCCGAAAATATTACCAAAATTAGGGGTGTTCGCGGTCTGGATTGGATCGGTTTTAAAAACAAAAATCATCTGATCCAATCTCTGCGGTTTGATCATATAATCATCAATTCGATTTGGATTTTTTTTCAAATCTGATCCAATCTAATTTTTTCCGATTTGGATTGGAACGGTTTTCGATTTTTTGAAAATCCTAAAATTTATTTAATGATTATTGTGCAAATAACATTTTTTGTATATATTGTCTTTGTAATTCTTTTTTAAATACAAAAGCATTAGTAAACTATAATATAATTTTTTTTTTGGCAATGAGATATGAAGCTCTACAAAGATAAAATCTTGTTGATGAGATGTGACTAGATTTTTTCTTGCGTTTAGTTGATGGGTTAATGAGTCTTGGGTTTAGAAATTTTTAGGCTATGATTAGGGAAAAACCCAAGTAGGTAGAAGGGAATTAATATATTGGATCGGTTTTCATCAAACCATCCAAAAATCGATCCAGTCCAATTAAGATTTTCCATTATTTTCGATTTTTGGTTTTTCAGTTTATTCGGTTATCGGT
This sequence comes from Gastrolobium villosum, assembly GCA_032173675.1. NCBI lineage: Eukaryota > Viridiplantae > Streptophyta > Magnoliopsida > Fabales > Fabaceae > Gastrolobium > Gastrolobium villosum. The sequence goes on from JAVKPL010014107.1 coordinate 21,575, forward strand.
TTTTCGGTTCGGTCACCGCGGTTTGAATCGGTTGATGGACACCCCTAACAAAAATGTTGTTTTGTGTCGACTGTAAGGTCTACCCTGGAGAGTGTGTCACTACGCAACATAAGCTGGTAGTCTTGGATGTTCGGTTCAACAAAGTACTTACAATGAAGAAGAGGGCTCAGAACCCAAGGATAAGGTGGTGGAAGCTTAAGGAGGGAAAAGAGAGAGAGTTCAATGAAAGAATGTTGCACGATGGACCTTGGGAGTTTGATGGAGAAGTAAATGCAATATAGAATGAGATGGCTAAGTTTATTCAAAATTTGGGAAGGAGGGTGTTGGGAGAAAGTATAGGAAATGGATTTCTTGCAAAGGAAACATGGTGGTGGAATGGAGAGGTGCAAGAGGCAATTAAACATAAGAAGGAGTGCTTTAGATCTTTGCATAAAAGTCCCAGTGAAGAGAACTTGCAAAAGTTTAGATTGGCGAGAAAAAATGCAAAGAAAGCAGTGCGAGAAGCTAGGGGCAAGGTTTTCGACGAGTTGTATAAAAATCTTGGGAGCAAGGATGGTGAAAGAGGTATTTACAAACTTGCAAAGATAAGGGATAAGAAAAGTAAAGACCTCACCCAAGTTAGATGCATCAAGGATGAGAATCAAAAACTTCTGATGAGAGATGAAGATGTAAATGAAAGATGGTTGAACTACTTTAACAAGCTGTTTAATGGGGATGGAAACACAAGCGAGGTGGACTTGGAGGACGCGTATGATGATATGAATAGAAGATTTGTACGCAGAATTAATACACATGAAGTTAAGGAGGCTTTAAAGAAGATGAAGACTAATAAAGCCTTGGGGCCTGATGGTGTCCCTATTGAAGTGTGGAGAGGCCTAGGGGATGTGGCAATAAAATGGTTGACCAATCTTTTCAATAAGATTCTCCTGACAAATAAGATGCCTGATGCTTGGAGGAAAAGTATGATTGTGCCTATCTACAAAAACAAGGGAGATATACAGAATTGTTCAAACTATAGAGGCATTAAGCTAATGAGCCATACTATGAAGTTGTGGGAGAGGGTTATTGAACATCGTTTGAGGAGAGATACCAAGGTTTCTGTAAATCAATTTGGATTTATGCCAGGAAGATGTACCATGGAAGCCATTTTCTTGACGCGACAACTTATGGAAAGATATCGAGAAAAGAAGAAGGACTTGCATATGGTGTTCATAGACCTTGAGAAAGCATACGATAGGGTTCCAAGGAAAGTTTTATGGTGGGTTCTGGAGAAGAAAAAGGTTCCATCAAAGTATGTAAAGGCAATCCAGGATATGTATGATGGCGCTACTACATGTGTTAAAACTTGTAACGGAACATCAAGTTATTTTCCTATCACGGTTGGTGTACACCAAGGGTCGGCTCTAAGTCCTTATCTTTTTGCCTTAGTTATGGATGAACTAACAAAAGATATTCAAGAGGAAGTGCCATGGTGTATGCTTTTTGCAGACGATATTGTGCTTATTGATGAGAGCAAGGAGGGTGTTAATAGAAAACTTGAATTGTGGAGAAGCACATTGGAATCCAAAGGATTCACATTAAGTCGAAGCAAGACTGAGTATCTAAAGTGTGAGTTTTCTCTGGTACGAGATGGGGACCAAGAGCCCGTGCATTTAATTGGTCAAGAGGTACCCAAAAAAGATGCTTTTAAATACTTGGGCTCCATTTTACAAAAAGGTGGAGAGATTGATGAGGATGTTAATCATAGAATCAGAGCAGGGTGGATGAAATGGCGCAGTGCATCTGGGTTTTTGTGTGACCGCAAAATCCCCCTTAAGTTAAAAGGAAAATTCTATAAAACGGCAGTAAGACCGGCAATGCTTTATGGAGCGGAATGTTGGCCAGCACATAGGCAACATGAGCATAAGATGGGAGTAGCAGAGATGAGGATGCTAAGGTGGATGTGTGGTTACACAAAGATGGATAAGATAAGAAATGAAGATATTCGACGAAAGGTCGGAGTAGTACCGGTTGCCGAGAAGATGAGAGAACATAGATTGAGGTGGTTTGGGCACGTGATGAGAAAGCCCCTGGATGCTCCTGTAAGAACAGAAGTTTGTTACCAAGAGCTCAACACAAAAAGAGGCAGAGGTCGGCCGAAACTTACGTGGGGGAAGGTAGTAAAACAAGATTTAATGGAGTGGGATATAGATTGACGGACGGTATGTCTTAGAACGGAATGGAGAAAAGCTATAAGTATGGTGGAGGGTTAGACCCGTGGTTATTCCTATGTTCCAGATGGTCCCTTTTTAGTCCTTTTCCCCTTCATTTCCCCCACTTCTTCTTGTCCCTTTCTTTTTCACTTTTATTTATTTATATATTCATATACATATATATATATATATATTTATTATTATTATTATTATTTTATTTTTTTCTCTTTAGTTTTTAAAATTTTTATTTTTTTATTTTTATTTTTATTTTTTTTATTTATATATATATATTTTTTTTTATTTTTTTTATTTATTTATTATTTATTTTTTCAACATTTTTATATCTCTCATGTGGGTTCATCTACCACCGACCCCAATTAATTTGGGATACCGACCCCAATTAATTTGGGATAAAGGTGATGTTGATGTTGATGTTGATTTGATCAATTTTCTTGAGTTAATATTTGGTTGATTGTAAAATATTGTTGCGCATATAGACCGAGATTATAATTACACCCTCGATTTTGAATAATCAGCCTCTTTTTATCTCTCAACATTTATTTCCCCAGCTCTCTTTATCCGATATTCATCCTTTTCTTTTCTGGTTGCCTCCATAATGGGCAATGTGAAATCGACAAGCTAAAGAGTGGTTGAGGGTAAAGTCGAATTGGGTTTTGCAATTCTTGCAAGTTTTAAGGTTGATGCTAGTTTTGTGGCTGAAACTTGAGCAACACTGAATAGATGGGAATTGAAGCAAGCATGTGTAGGTGATGTTGGTCTTTGTTGAATGTATGCGTTGAGGTTGCACAACAAAAGGGGTTTTGTTCTCATGAAAAAGAGGATGGTGTGGAAAGGAAAGAACCATAGAGCTATGAGAAGTTGAGAACATAAATAAGAATTGCGTTGCTACATGCTTTCACAAGGGAATACTTAGGTTATTTTTGTCACAATTTTAGTGGTTCATTTTCCATCTTCCCTAGAAAGTTAGAATAAGGTGGTATTTTGATTTAAGATTTACACACAAAACGAAATTTTGGGAAAATCACTTTCCCAGAATATTTTTTTTTTTTTTTTAATATGCTACCAAACATGATCTTCTTGGAAACCTATCATCACTTTTCCAGGCCATTTGAAAATAATCATCCTACCAAACAACCCTGATTAGGTAGAAAGCTAGTAAATGGTTGAGCATAGGGAATCGAGAGTGGCACGATTGTTTCTTATGTGCATTGACACTGACATGGAACACAAATACGATACAACACGATATTTTAACATATTAATTTTAAAAAATGTTAGATTTTGATACGCTAGGACAAGTTTTGATATTAAATAATATTTTTGAATTTATGTAGTATATATTATATTTAATATTCAATAATTTCACAAAAAATGAAGATAAACTTATAATACCTATCAATTTTACAAAAAAACATAAGATATAACAAATATTTATATTAAACTCAATAAAATAGTAATTTAATATAACGAATCTGATAGCTAAAACTAAAAACGCAATGCAACATAATCTTTGAATTTTTTTTGAGTTTTTGCAACCCGTGTTGGAGTGTTGGAAAATATCGGACACAACACATCAGTCTTTTTGAAGTGTCGGTACATCATATATTGTTTGAAGAGAGTGAACTTGAATTTTTTATTTTTTTATAACAAGTGAACTTGAATTTAATGTTGGGGTAATGGGATAAAATGAACAGTCTTCAATTGCACCTATTTGTTTTTTCCTAGTTAGTTCAACAATTCGGAAAAGGAACTGTACTATGAATGAAAAAAAAAAACTTATATTTAATTTGCTTTGTATTAATGTTAACGAACAATAATATTTTTATTTTTAAATTTTGTCAATTAAAGTTTTAATCTATATTAAATTAAACTAAAAATAAAATCAAAGAGATTGGATCGAATAACTTTTACTTCCAAAACCGATCCAATCCATACCGCGAACGCCCCTATTACTAATATGCTTTGCACTTCATTTGCAACATTTTTTGTTATTCTTAATTGCTCCAAAATCTCAACAATTTATATTTTCCAAGCCATTAACATTTCAAAACAATGGTACAAGGAACATATTTTTGCTAAGGAACTATGAAATATAGGCCCATCGACATGCAACACAAAAGTTATTATAAAAAAATTATGTTATTCTATGAATGAATATTATAAAGGGTTTTATTTTTCTTAGCATGCATCTAACTGGGGTTCGCGGTAGTGGAGGAACTGGATCGAAAAAAAGAGAGTTTCTAGTTATAAGATATCTAATGAAACCGTCACTGAAATTGAGATATCATTCAAAGAGAAAGAGATACAATATCTGAAGTTTATGTTTGTATATTATATGGATAATCCGATCCGCAGGGACCATGATTGAGAATTGTTTGATCGTCTTTCTCCATCTCATGCAACAAAAAAAAAATAGATGAGACCTATTAAAAAAGAAGAGAGAGAAAATAAAAAAATGTTCACCCATTTTTTTACGTGTTACATGAGATAACTTGTCTGATCCTATTATAAAATTCTCACTCTTGTACATATTTCCATGTAGCACCCATAAAATTTCTTTCCCAACTCAACCTCTTGCAATGATAGTGCAATGTTGTTTTTTCTTACACGCAACCGACTTGACATCGTTTGATTGGATAGCATAGGTTAAAAAGCGGGAGTTCAATATCTAGTTATCTACGTTACAAAAAAAAAAAAGTGAGTTCAAATGGTATCGTGAATCCACCCACACTCGATTCTGCACCACTCACTGAACAAAACCTCCATCCATTTTCTTCGTCTTACCCTCACCACTCCCATGAACCTCTGAACTTCACTTCGCTTCGCTTCAACCATGGCCATTCGAGCAGTCAACACCTGCTCGCTCTTCCGTCCTCCATCTCCTCCTCTCTCCTCCGCCGTCCGCTTCGCCGCCCTCCACTTTTCCTCCCGCCACCTAAATTTCCGGCGTCGGCGCCGTTCCCCCGCGTTCCGCCCTCAGTATCTCTTCTCCTCCGATTATGTCGGCGGTGGCTGTCAAACTCAAAGGCGCTCCGTCCAGAGCCTCTTCGAGAGCGTCATTGAAGAGCTCCAAGCCATGCGCAAACGCCGGAAGAGAGTCTCCGCTGCTTCCAAGTACCTTTTTTTTTCCTCCTTAACGCTTATTGCTATATGCACAATTGGAAATTGTGAAAGCAGCGTGTGGCATGTGATTGCATAGTTGAAGTCCTTGGTTTAATTACAGTTATTGAGTGCGAGTTAGTTTCAATGGTGTAGGACGACAATGGTAACATATGCTTCATCGTGTGTTTGGGTTTGGCACGACTTATGTTGGTTAAGAACCCTAGCGGACAACACATAATATTCTACTTGGTGTTTTTTTTTTTAAGGGATTTAGTAATTTGTTTATAAATATAATTAAGCAGGTAATATTCTACTCGGGGTTTCAATATTTACAAAATATTGACGCATTGTCTTGATTATTTGTTGGGTAAATCATTTCTGCACTGCCTCAGTGCCTCAGACACAAAATTCAAAGAGAGAGAAATGTGTGTGAGAGAGAGAGAGTGAATTTTGTGTCTGAGCCTCAACTGCAGAAATGATTCACACTTTTTGTTTTTTTATTATTATTTATAATTGGATGTTTTACTGTGATATAAGAGATTCTTTACTCTTGGAAAAGGAAAGGAGGAAAGAAAACCCTTTTCATTGTTCTTTGATTTCAAAAAACTCACTATCAGTTATGAAAAATGATATGAACCTTGGGAGAGCTTCACTCCAAAAGCTAGCTCATAAGATAGGAGAACCCAAAGTTCATATAAACCTCACACCAGAACCTTATGTTTCCGACGTGGGACTCCAAGTCCCATACCTTGGACTGGGATTGTAACAAAAAATCAGAGGTTCAGAATGAAAAGAAATTGTGGCTGTAATCATTGAACAGATCATCATTGTTTGTAAATGCTATAAAAACCAAGAATGCAGTTTAAAAATTGAGCATGAGATTGGAGAAGAAAGGTTATGATGGTGGGCTGTGCAATTATGTCAAGGAACCTTAACGTGGGTGTGGATAACATTTTCTAAGAATTTCATGTGCAATTGTTTAAAGTGGTAAAAGTTACACTTAATTTTTGTGACATGATCCTTAGGATCCATAAGGTGAGAAACTAAGGCTGGCAATTAGAATATTCTCTAATGACACACAGTTCAGTTATGTGCGCTTTTACTGGAAAAAATGACTCAAATTATGCACAATAACGCAATAACCCTTGTTTAAGTCCCAATAATAACAATATATTGACTATGATTGTTTCTTTTTTTTGAAAAAGAGTTTGTTAACTTTAAATCCAAATTCCGAAGTTGAACTGATGAGATATATTTTAATTTGATAAGTAATTTGTTTTGAGACACTTAAGTTCTAGGAAAGGCAAGTAAAATAAAGTGACTGTTTTATATGATGGTGATGTACAGACAACTAGGTTCAGTATCTTACCTAATTTCATCATTACTCCTTGATGGTCTTTATATGTTGTTTAGATGACACACTGCTTTCGAACAAATCCTAAGCCTTGTTATTTTGCAATTACGGAAATTTCAAGTATTTTGTTGTGTATAAATTTTATACTACAACATATTTTTATCGCATTATCTCCAACTTACTCTCCCCTCATTGAATATGGAGTTTATAGTGTCATGATAGAAATGTAACAAAAATTATAATGACCATGGAGGTGGCTGTGTAAACTGTTTGGTTGAAATAAAGTATGTTGTAGAATCCTCATAGCATGAAGGCTAATGGTTGAGATGATATTTCAATTTCCTAAAATATATATTTAGTAGCAAATGCTTTTCTTTTCCAAGTGCAGTTAATTTCTTTAGATCAACAGCCTTTTAGTCCCGACTTTTCAATGAGAAAAACTTATATTTACAAACCGATAATAATTTTTAGTAAATTGTGTTAGAGAATAGTATAAACCATTAAAAAGCCCTCATCCACCAGCTTAAGCTTTTGGGTGAATTGGTTCTTTTTATAGTATCAGAGCCTCAATATCTCGGATTTGATCCTCGCCGCCCCCCCCCCCCCCATTTTCTTTGTGGAATTTCTTAGCATAAGCAAGATGCACCTGATGCATTGTCCACCCTTCAAGCCCAGTGGGCTCTCGTGTGAGGGGGCATGTTAAAGAATAGTATAAACCATTAAAAAGCCCTCATCCACCGGCTTAAGCTTTTGGGTGAATTGGTTCTTTACAAATTGTGAAATACTAACAATAAGTATTTTTTATCAGTACAATAATGACTTTGTGGTTTAAGAAATATAGAAAAAAAATTAAAAAAAGCCTTTTTTTTGTTTTTGTTTTCAAGGTTCAGAAAATGGTTTTCTGTTTTTCAATTATTTTAATAAAGAAAGTGCAAAGTTTCAGCTGAACAATGTTTGAAAGTTTCTGTGTAGATAGGTTTTTGAAGGAAAAAGTCATGAAATCCAAACTTTGAAAATGTTCTCTTTCCTTTTTTTCTCTCGTTTTTGTTGTTCATATTATAGAAAAAAAAATGTTAGAGATAAAGTTGTTTCAAATTTGTTAGTTAGCTGAAAAACTATTTTCAGTCACATTTGAGACAACTGCTATGGATAGGAAGGCTTGTAAATTTTCGTATTAAGCTTGATTTGGTGTTTCCTAGCTTTGTCATTGCTTCAATTACTATCTTAATTTTATTTATTGGTTTGACAGCATGGGATTATTGAATGAAGAGCTTCTCGAAGATAGACTTGGGAACCGTTCATTGCAAAAGGGGTTGCTTTTAGAATTCAAGAAGGATTCTGATAGAATATTGCTAGCAGTTGCTCAGAGACCTGATGGCAAGAAGAATTGGATGGTTTCTGATCAGGTTCTAGTAGATACAACATAATGCGGCATGTTTAATAGGTTGCTAGGTGTTGGAACTTCTTGCGTTTTTTTAAATGCTAAATGTTACTAGATTTTGTGTAGTCTGACTGCTCCTTGGTTTTATTGGGCTGAAGAATGGTGTCACTTCTTCCATCAAACCGCAACAAGTGACATATATTGTTCCTGGTATTGACAATTTTGACCAAGCAGATATAGCAGATTTTGTTCAGAAAGCTCAGGACAATATGGTCAGTTTCACAATAGGATGGTAACTGATGTGAAATTTATTACTTGTTACTTCTGTCAATAATAAAAAACTGGATGATATGATGCAGGACCCATCAATACTTGAATTTGCTTGGGTTGAGCTCCTTGAAAAGAATAAGTCTGTGACAGTTGAAGAGTTGGCCGAGGTAATATGATTTCTGTACTGGATGGCAACGTATGCTTTCTATGTCCTTACATGTGCTGCTTGTTCTGCAGATAATTTTTGGCAGTGCTGAGCCTCTTGAGAGCTATTCTGCCCATCTCTTGCTATCAAAAGATGAAGTATACTTTACTGTTCTGGAAACTAAAGGATATCGTTCCATTTATGGACCTCGACCAAGTGAGCAGGTAGATGTATTACTTTCAGGTGTAGAGTAGCTTTAAAAATTAATGGATTTTTCATTCCACTATAAGTTATGTAGCTATTCTTTGGAGTATTTTCCTTTACATAAAAATTCTTTTTTTTTGTGCTGGCTCCGGAAGCTTGCTTGCCGTGGTGTGAGCCTTGAATTTTTTTATATTCACGAAGTGGGTATTTGAACTGGGTCGGCCCTTTTTTTTTTGTTTAATTTTTTAAAACCTGTTATGGATTTCTTGTAAGTTGGGATTATAGAATAGTACTTTAAAGTCCGTCTTAGCACTGCTTGGTGGTTACTTTGTTATTTGCAAGAAACTGGTCAAGAACAGGAAGAAAATACAGAAAGAATGAATCTTCATTGAATGGACCTCCTCTGGACAGCAAGAATGAGTGTTGCTTGCAGAATGGATGGAAAATGACAATGGTATCTATCTCTCAACAATCGACACTCCATAAAAAGAATTCTCTGGCCCTCTACTCTCAACTAACTCACTCACCAAAAGCCTCCCCTTTTATGTTCTTGCTCCTTAACTTCCTTGCTGGATTGTACAATTCAGCTACAATTCACAATTCATTTACAAGTCAAGTCAGTTGGAATATTCCTTACAATAATTCTCTCTTAAAATTTCATCTTGTCCTCTAGGTGAATGGTCAACACACATTGGAAACAGCCCAAATAATTCTCAGTTTCCCACCGAGGTCCCACTGCTTAGATAGCAAGGATATAATTAATTCTCACTTATACCAACATTGATATTAACTTCAGCTCTCTTACCAGCTCCCAAGTTCCACTTTTGTTGAGCGCATCCATTTCTTCGTTGACTGCATTCCTCCATTTTGGATCATCAAGTGCTTCTTAGATTTTTTTGGTATTTTTGTACTGTCTAACATAGTGTTGAAAGCACGAAAACCTGGGGACAATTTTTCATACGTGATATAATGAGAAATAGGATGAGTAGTACAAGATCTAGTATCTTTTCGGAGAGCAATGGGCACATCTAGGTCAGTTGTATCGGTGTTGTTGGAACTAGGGTTCGAGTCAGAATCTTGGCAGTCTAGAAGTGTTTATTGCCTGTTGTAAAACTTTCCCCATTTACTAGGAGGATCTCCATTCTCTGGCACAGTAGCTCCCCCAATCTCCAATGGCAAAGGCAAAACAACAGAATAACTTGGTTTCCAATACTTATCGTCATCTTCCCCAATAGACTCCCCCTAAAGAGAAGTCAGAGGAAAAAATAATTCTCTCTCATCAAATATGACATCCATATAAACAAAGACCTTACGAAGAGAAGGTGAGTAACACTTGTAGCCCTTTTGATTAGGAGGATATCCTATGAAGACACATCTAATGCACTTAGGATCGAGCTTGAACCTTTGATGGGAGGAACATGTACAAAAGCCACACAACCAAAAAACTTGGGATGAAGGGAAGAATGAGTCCGAAAAGAAGGAAAGGTGTGGGTAAGACATGATAAAAGGGATTGAAAATTTAGGATACGAGAAGGAATCCAATTGATGAGGTATGCTGTAGTCAAGAATCAAGACAACTTCCCCCCACGGATATTTATGGACATGCATGGTAAACACAAGGGCACGAGCAACTTCAAGGAGATGTCTATTTTTTCTTTCCTCCACCCCATTTTGTTGAGGGGTGTTAGGACAAGAATTTTGATGAAGAATATCATGTTGGGTGAGATAGTCTCCAAGAACAGAATTAAAATATTCAGTACCATTGTCAGTTCGAAGAATTTGGATAGAGGTATGGAACTGAGTTTGAACCATAGCATGAAATTTTTTTAAAGTGGATGTAACATCAGACTTATCTTTTAGGAGGTATACCCAACATACTCTGGAGTGATCATCTATGAAAGTTATAAACCAATGAGCACCAGAGATATTTTTTTCACGGGCTAGGCCCCAATATCACTATGAATCAAGGTAAATGGAGAAGAATCATGATGGACTCTAGGAGGATAAGAAACACAAGAGTTTTTTGCAAGTTGACAAATATCACAAGAAAAAAATTGAGATTTTTATTGATAAATAAGTTTGGGAACAACTTCTAAAGATAAAGGAATTTGGGCTGTCCTAAACCGACGATGCCACAACAAAATATCATTACAATCATCAGACAAATAAACCAAGTGGTTCACAAAGATTTTCTCTTCATAAGGATCCTTTTCAAAATAGTAGAGCTCTTCTTCCTCTCTAGCAATGCCAATCATCAGTCCCGAATCCTGTTCCTGAAAAACATCGGTTATTATTATTATTACTACTACTAAATTATAATTTATTATTATTAATATTGTATTATAAATTATTATTATTTTCTTGGGATATTACAGTTTGTCTAAAAGATGGGTTGGAGGAAGGTTATTAGCATTGTGAAGAGGTAGATTTTTTCTCTGTTTTTATTTATTTATGTATTTATATATATATATATATTATTTATTTTTCCTTAATTTGATCTTGCTTTTATATGATGTTGATGTTCATTATTTTAGAAGAGGGAAAATTGCTTTGGGTAGTGAAGGGGATGCAGGGAGAGGTATTTGCTGGTGGAAATTATCTTTTTTGCTTATGCTTTGCTCATTATTTAAAGCACTAATTCATGAACTTGTGAATTTGTTAGCCATAGGAGTGTGATACTCTTTAGTGTATGAGACTGTGTATAGACTTTGGTTTGCTTTACTAATAATTTTGAGATGTCTAAATCGAAATATATATCTTAGAAGATTATTTTTGAGAAGGCAGGTTGAGGAACTTATGCGTAGGAAGCTTGCAAAGGAGGCTGCTGAGAAAGAACTTCAAGAGTTTATTGAATTGTTGGCCTCTGCAAAATCAATGCCCTCACATGATAAACCTCCCAAATCTTCATGGATTAACAAGGAGAAAACTTGGAGCAGAATTGAGTCACTTGAAGCATATGCTATTGATGATTATAGAAATGATGAACAAAGGAAAACAGCTGGAGTGGTAACTTTTTCCCTCAAACATAGTTTGTTTTCATTTAATGTAGCAATATGGTGCTTCTCTTTATGTTTGCACAGAAGAAAATAGGGAGGAGAGGAGAATTAATGAATGAGATTCTCAAACTTTTTTTTTAATAAGACTCCTTTATATGTAATTATACTTATGAAGTAGATCAAGTTCAAGTGTAGTACAAAGCCTACCACAGTAATGCCCTGCACTTACTAAAATTACTACTTTTTAATAACGAGAAATGCCGATCTTGGTGGATTCAGTTGTTTCCTTTCTTGATATTTTTGTATAAAATCTTAGATTAGTGCATCTCTAGTTGATTGCTATTTATGTCATCGAAGTTGACTTTCTTGTTCTACTAAGTTCATCTTCTGTGCCACTAGCAGATACTTAAGGAAATGGGTCTGGCAAAAACAGCATCTTCAGCATTGAATCTCCTGGTAGATATTGGGTATTTTCCTGTACATGTCAATCTTGAATTGTTGAAGTTGGGAATTCCCACTGATCATTCAGAAGAAGTCATATCTGCTGCTCAAAGTCTTCTATTAGACTCATGTGATCCGGATGAGGTGAGTTTCATTTGCCTGATAATATTGTTAAAATGAGATTTATCATGTTCTTATGGCTGGATTCTTTAGAAAGATACGTGCAATTTTTTTTTTGGTGAAAAAGATACGTGCAATTAATATGATGAAAAATTGACATTACTAAATGCCTGTCCAATCCCTTCCTTCAAAACCAAATATTACTTAGTATAAAGTTGATGCATACATACTGACACAGTTTATTGAGCTTTGATCAAGGTGCTTTCATATTTTGCTGAGATAAAAGGGAAACAAGAAAATTTGTTATTAATAGAAATTTTTATAAATACTTTTGTAATAATTAACCATTTACCGCTTATTGTTATTATGCTATTTAAAATTTATAACTTGCACGTATCTAAATATACTTAGTAAAATGTACAAAGTTGGGAAAGGATATTATTGGAAATTTGAAGTTGAATATTTAAAGGGAAATCGTTTGGTTATGTTATTGGAAATCCACTATTGTTTCCTGCAGACACATCAATACCTGTGTACCACTTTTTATTTTTTGTTTTTTTATAAAAACTGGTGGGGCCCACTTGCATTGTGAGGGTGACATGATGGAAGTTCAATCCTGTGACATAATATTCATAAATCCCATATTTAAAACTGCTAATGGTCCATTTTTTGTGCTTTTCTAAAGATAAAAAGCACTATTTTAAATGAAAAATATGATTACAAAAATTCATAATAACTGGATTATTTTATTTTATTTTTAAAAAATAAACAGAAAAATGTCACTCCCCATTAAATGCCGACTTGCAAGGGTATAGGTGAGGGCAATCTTTTACATAGCCTTACCCTTGCATATTTGTAAAGAGACTATTTCTTGGATTTTAAGTTCCAAAAAAATAGCTTGATCACTGCTCCAGGCTTGCCCTTTTAGATGTTAAAAATATATCTTATGAAAAATGCTTGAAAAAAACACTAAATCGTAGCAGTTTTTTTTTTTTTTTTTTTTAGAACTTATCCGAATGCTCCCTAAATTCGATCAAACAAGGGCATCACTGCCTAGAAATTTGAGGTGATTAATAGTGTATACCAAACGTGGGAATTCTAAATTCTAAATATCTAGATATCTTATCCCTTAATAGTTTACCCCATTTTATGATGTTAATGTACCAAACTCCCAGTAGAAGATTGGATTAACCTGATTCTTCTGCTAAATACATGGACTGTACCACCTTCACTGTTGTTTTAAAATTGCTGTAAAGACTGGACTCTCAAAGTTTTCATAATCTTCTTGTTCTCCTTTAATAATTCTGATCATTACTTGGACACTTCTTAATATGTTTGTTGTTAGATAATCATTTTCTGTTTTACTATGTTCAGATTAACAGGAAGAATCTTACTGATTTAAAGGTATATGCCATCGATGTTGATGAGGCTGATGAGGTGAACAACCAATCCTTGTTTTATTGGTTCTGTTGAGATTCTTACAAATGTTGCTCATTTATTTAAGAAAGCCTATTATTTAATTAACTAACCAATTATATGTAGCTTGATGATGCTTTGAGTGCAACAAAATTGCAAGATGGTCGGATTAAAGTTTGGATACATGTTGCCGATCCAACTAGATATGTTCAACCTGGAACTATTGTGGACAGGTATCAGATTGAGATTCAGAGAGACATATTATTGATTATTTAGTGTTATGTTGTCTTCTCAATGTGCTCCATGGCATGCAGGGAGGCTATGAGAAGAGGAACTTCTGTTTTCTTGCCCACTGCTACATATTCTATGTTTCCAGAAAACCTTGCCATGGGCGGCATGAGTTTGAGACAAGGAGATATTTGTAATGCTATTACTGTATCAGTTGTGCTGCATAATGATGGCAGGTAAATTTAAATTTTCTATTGCATGTTGTGGCAAAATCTACCTAATGACACACTAGTAGTAGAACCAAAGATTGCAGGAAGTGAGATAAACTGTTAGCATCTGTCCTGAAGGGTGAATTGGCGCTTGGAGTTCTAATCTCACCTAGAAATATTGTCTGCTATTTGTGTTTGATGTCTTGTCTTATGTTTGACTATTCGATGCATTTGAGTTTGATGGAAAATGAATGTTGGAGTAATTCGGAGACTTGGTGTTTCTTAATATAAAATCTCTTTTTCATATATATTTGTTTATTAATGCTAGTTCAGGCTATATTAAATAATATCTGCATAAAACTTGAATATTTGCCTGAGCAATGCGCAATGGCTCATTGAGCCCTATATACAACAGCACACAATAAATAACTGTTGTGCTAAAAGACATGAATTTTTTAATCCAAAATGTGGTCAAACTCCGATTTGTGTTTCATGACTTACGTATCAAGGTTGCAGTATTGCCTATATTGTACGGTAGCATTCTCATTGAAAGTGTACTTGGATTTCTAACTTTGGACCTAATGTTCAGAAATATGAGATATCTAGCTGTTATTAGGCAAATGTCAAGAAAAACCATACTATTATCTTATGCTTCAATTATAAAATCCTTTATCTTGTTTAAATACTGGATTGGTTTGTGGTGACAATTAACTGATACAGGAAATCTTTAAAAACCTAAAATAAATTATGCAGGGAAATCAGAGGGAACAATAAACCTTTATTTTTAGTAGTTTGATGATTAAGGGCGTTGTTGAAGTAAGATAGGGTAGGGGATTGTTTGAACACCAATGGATGACTAACGATACCTTTTTGTTTATTTCCTTTTCTTTGTTTAATTTATGTGCATTGCTATGGTCAACTCGTAACAACTTAAGCTTTTAGGAGAATTGGTGGTATACATAGAGACCCTGTATCAAAGTTGGGATGTTTTTAAATATTTAATGATTTTCATGTTTTATGACTTTATGCTCATTTCCTGGATCACTAACTTCCTTTTATGTAGAACCATGTCAATATATATGTATAAAATTTCTGCTTTTTATTGTTGTGATCATAGGGATTAAAGAGATGGTTTGAGCTAATGTTTTATCTTCTATTGTTTTTCCTTATATTTGCCCCTAGGAAGATTCCTTATCCTCCACCCGTGCATTTTTCTCTGTCAATCAATTCTTTTATATTTGAGCTTTTAGATGAGATGGTTGTTTAATATGGTATCAGAGCTCTGTAATCAAATGGTCACAATTCGATCTCAACACCCCCTTTGTGTTCATAAATCATTAAATATTGAGTTTCTTAGTACTGGTAGGTGGGACCTTTGTATTATCCATCCTTCAAGACTAATGGTATCTTATGTGAAGGGGCATGTTAGAGAAATATAACATAAAACCATTAAGGTGGCCTTCACCAAACAGTTAAGTTTTTGGGTTGAAATAATTCTTTAACAAATTCTTTTGTTCAAAGCAGTACTAATAGTAGTAGTAGTAGTAGAAATAATAATAATAATGATAGTAACTATGATGATGACCTTTTGTTATTGATGTCCTATGTGGGTGTAACAGCATTGCAGAATGTTCAGTATTTAATTCAGTGATTAAACCAACATACATGCTGACATATGAGAGCGCATCTGAGCTACTCCATTTGAACCTTGAGGAGGAGGGTGAACTCAGAATTTTGTCTGAGGCTGCAAACCTTCGTCTAAATTGGCGGCGGCAGCAGGTAGGTTTTAGTTTCTTCTTTTGACTCTTAAGCTAATAAAGTTGTGTTTCAAGGTATTTAGGATTTTCTTTAAAAGGAGTTGATTCTTAGCTTAGGTCTGTAATGTGCTAAAGTTTGGAAATTTGTTGTTAAAATAGTATCTACATGAAAAATCACTTGTTAATCTTAATTGATGAAGATCTTCTACTTAACATCCTCACTTGATTCATGATTCAATGATTCATGGCTTTGCAGGTTTCAGAACTGCCTAAATAAAGCATCACCTATTATCTGTTAAATTATTCAACAATACTATATAGGTCCTGTTTGTTTTATGTCAAAATCGCATTAAATTGGTCTGCACGGAACATGGTTGTCTGGTTTCTCAATATCAATTTTGCACCGTGTATAATTGACATTGAGAAAAGTGAAATTTTTTAACTTTTCCATCGAGTAGAATTAATTTTAGATTTTGGACCCATAAAATTTTTAAAAGCATACCTATACATACACTTCAAAAGTGATCCTACTTTACCATCCAAACAAAATTAATTCTTCTAAACTCACTTAAAAATATCACTCTCAAACATAAATCAATTTTTTGAAAATCAATTCTTTCAGCATATATTTTTTCAAAATCAATTCTACCAGAATCTTAACCAAACATACCCATAGTTTGTCCACGAGCGTCGGTTCATCCCATTGATTTTAAAATTTCACTACCCTCTAATAAGTGGTAAAAAATTGCTTTAGTAGTTCATATTTTATATATAGTATTTGGCAAGGCAACCACAAATGTTGTAAAATGATAGCAGGCTTGAATAAATGTCATTTTTTACTTTTTTGTTTATCTGACAGAAATGCTGAAAGTATCTTTAAAAATAAAAAACTGTACCCAAAATATGGAGTTAGAAATATTCTTAGAAATTATGGGACTGACTATTGAATAATAGGCTTAGCTGAATGCTCCAGTGGATGATCTGGGCTTAGTAATTGAAACACTCGCTTGTGGATCCATTTAGGCATGCAGAATTAGCTGTTTATATAGAAGATTTTTTAAATAGTTAAAGCTATTAAGAATTATTAATATAACCTTTCTCTACCTTTGTTTAGGGTGCAGTTGAGACAACAACATTAGAAACTCGCATTAAAGTGTCTAATCCAGAGGATCCAGAACCAGCAATAAAACTTTATGTGGAAAATCAGGCTGACCCTGCAATGCGACTAGTCACTGAGATGATGATACTCTGTGGCGAAGCTATGGCCACATTTGGATCTCGGAATGAGATTCCTTTACCCTACAGGGGACAGCCTCAATCAGATATTAATATTTCTGAATTTGTCCATCTTCCAGAAGGGCCTGTTAGGAGCTTTGCCCTAGTCAAAGTAATGCGTGCAGCTGAAATTGATTTCAGGAAACCAGCACGCCATGGGGTTTTGGGAATTCCTGGTTATGTTCAATTTACATCTCCCATCCGTAGATATTTGGATCTTCTTGCTCATTATCAGGTAAGTTGCGTTCAATTTTATAATAGAGTACATGACTTA
Source organism: Gastrolobium villosum (assembly GCA_032173675.1). Taxonomy (NCBI): domain Eukaryota; kingdom Viridiplantae; phylum Streptophyta; class Magnoliopsida; order Fabales; family Fabaceae; genus Gastrolobium; species Gastrolobium villosum. The sequence continues at coordinate 38,960 of JAVKPL010014107.1, forward strand.
TATGTACAATAATAGAGTACATGCATTTGGGCCTATTCACATGATGTGGGACTAATAACTGAAACATATATATATTATACTATTCTAACAATTTAGCTAGTTTCCAACAAAAAGAAACGAAAACATACTTGTTGCCTTCACAAGAGACAGGATGCAAAATGTGCCATTTTGGTGTTATATTAATGGTCTTATAATATATTTCTTTAACAAGATTTCTCTGAGGTGCTTTGTTGCTGGCTGTTTCGAGGCTATTTACATATCTGATATTCAGAGATTGGACAGCTTTGATGCGTTTCTTGTTATCTTTGTTTTTGTTTTCTTATATTTTCCTTATCTCTCCTTTTTCCAGGATTTCTTTTCCTTCCCCATGTTGTACTTTATTTCTTTGCTCTCGACCTTTCTTCTCAGTACGAGAGTGCCTTCATTCCACATAATCAAATTTCTTTTGAGTTATCTCATTTATTTTCTTTTTTTGAATTAACTATTTGTTGATCCCCCATTTGGGCTTCCTTAAATGAGTCATTTATAGATGGAAAAATAAATGTTGTGTGACATGTATGTGCATGTAATATAAGCATTAATTGGGTTTTGATAGGATTTAATCAGATAATAACCGAAAAAGAAAGAAACAACGGATTTTGGCCCAAATAAATATGGATATTCTGTATTGAAATAAGAAAACGTTACAGAAAGACAATTACAACTAATAGCTACAGTTTGCATAAAAAGAACAACTATGAATTACAAAGTTGCAGCACATTCCCAAGTCCAGTCCCAAACCCAGTCTTCCCCTTCCCCATGCCTTCCCCTGCCTTTTATTCCTTTTAACTACCTTAGCCACCTCAGCAACCAACTTTCTTCTCTCTTCTAACAAACTCACTCCTCTGGAATATTCTAAATAGCTGAGTCATCATTCTACCATAAGCTTCTATAATGCTGCCTAGTGTACACTTTAATAGGAGTCCTATCAATACTCCCCCCTTTTAAGCACCTTGTCCTCAAGGTGCAGTTCAGTCACCAAGACCCTCCTCTTGCATCCCATTGGGTGAATTGTAAGGGCCAACTTATTCATGAAGCATAGTAACATCCACCAGGATCCCATTGCCCTTTCTCGATCCCAACCTTAAGCTTTGGTGCGGCAACCAGTTTCTCACTTTCAGCACCAACAAATCTTATCCTCTTCCTAACATGTGTCACTACAGCATCTTCAACAGCAAGGGTAACCTCCAAAAATAGCTGAATATCATGCTGGGAAGCTAACTCTGCATACCAACAATTATCTTTCAAGTTCTCTAATTCAGGGAAACTATGTTTGACCTTAAGGCTGTATTTTCCGGGAATAGTGCCATATGTATCCTTGCAGGTTACAACACTGGATATTGAAAAAAACCAGAGAAAAATCAACATTAAAGATTGTGCTTCTGACCATGACAGCGATATCAGATGGAGCGAACATAATTTTTTGATAATTTCCAGCAGAAATTTTGGGTAATTTCTTTCCCTTCATGGACTCAGCGACACATGGAGTGTAATTAGATGCTGAGTTTGCGGTGCCATAACCAAACTGACCCCCTCTATTGCAACCCCAAGCAAAAACTCTACCCAAATCAGAAAATACAGAAGTGTATACAAGTTGTCCCTCTCCACTGGATCCCCATGCGAAAATTTTACCATCTTTGATAGTAATAACTGTATAATGTTTAGTTGCAGCAATTGTTTTCACTCTATGGGAACCCAAATCAGTCACCAGGCGAGGAGTGATAATAATATAAAACGGAGGGTTTGCGAGGTTGTGTACCTGGGTTCAGCGAAGAATACCCGACTCATCGACGGAGGTAGGAGTTACTAAGATCAGCCACCGTGTGTAGATTAACTGTTGACAAGCCTTGGGATTTTTTGGTTCCCCTGGTCCAGATGGAAACTTTGCCTTGCAAGCCTCATACGACCAAAGAATAGAGTTTAAATTATCTCCTTTCAGGCTGGGTTGGGACTAACTTAATAATTTGAGCTTGGGCCCATTTAACAACAATTTGCAGCCAACTCCGTAGTGTAGCACCTGAACTTATCAGCTTGTTAGCCCATTTACTACATAAAATAGAAATAGAAGTGCTATTGTTATTGGCATGGGTCAGCTGTAAATTACTGGGTTTGCAATTTGACCCATTTTCAAATTTGACCTAGCTTGCTCCTGTTCTGCTCCCTGTGTATGCACCCTCTTCTGCTCATAGCAGTGCTGCAACAACTCGCTCACTCTCTCTCACAATGGTGTTTGTCTGGTGGCTTTGGCAAAATGGGTGGGTCAACTACCACCGTAGGAGGTGGTGGCGATGTTGGCACCCATACTCTCTTAACCCACTCATGGTCGTCTCCTTGTCGGGAAGAGGAGCTTCTTTCATCTTCCTTCTTATCACCTTCAATTGAAACTATACCAGTCTCTTTCTTTTTTTTCCGATCTCTCCTTCCATTCACAATTGCTTTTTCCTTTGTTTTCATCACCAATTTTGGCTTGGCTGGAATCCATCAACGCCTTGTTTGTGGTTTGAACCATTGCTTGAACGCTCTCCGAAATTTCCTCTTTCTGTTCATCACCACTGTTTATCGGGACACAGTTTATTTCATCTAGTTCTCCTCCATTCTTTTCTCCTTGCATGGTCTCGGTCTCCTCCCTAACAGATTTTTGTTGCAGCTCAGGTTCTAGCCTTTAAGGTTCATCATCTACCAAGCAAACCTCTGGTTGAAATTCCTTGAAGAAAGCTTTTAAAAATGTCCACCAACTAACTTTTGGATTATACCAGATTCGAGCTTGATCGGTGAACGCCTTCCTAGCTTCCGATGGCTTTTTAGTATCCAAAATTCCCTTTGCCTCAAAGTACTGCTCAACTAGAATCAATCATTCTCAAGCTTTTCCGTCCCCAGAAAATATAGGAATCTTCATTTTATAAATTGATTTCTCATTTTTTTTTTCTGATTGGTGTGGTTCAAAGCCCCACTGGATCGGAGAGCTCTGATACCAATTGATAGTATTGGATCAGATAATAACCGAAAAAGAAAGAAACAAAGGATTTTGGCCCAGATAAATCTGGATTTTGTGTATTGAAATAAGAAAACGTTACCACTATGGATGTGAAGAAGGGAAATTACAGAAAAACAATTATAACTAATAGCTAGAGTTTGCTGAAAAAGAAGAACTATAAATGACAAAGGTGCAGCACATTCGAGAGGTGCAACTCTCTCCCAAGTCCAGTCCCAAATCTAGTCTTCCCCTTCCCCATGCCTTACCCTGCCTTTTATTCCTTCTAACTACCTTAGCCACCTCAGCAACCAACTTCCTTCTCTCTTTTAACAAACTCACTCCTCTGAAATATTCTAAATTGCTGAGTCATCATTCTGCCATAATCTTCTATAATGCTGCCTAGTGTACACTTTAATAGGAGTCCTATCAGGCTTATTCATGCAAAGAATACAACCTAGAAAACTTTATTTTATTGCTCCAAGGATTTATGTTTTAGTCTTTATATTTGTCATTGTATCATCATGTGCGTTGCAATATAATTGAATTCGCAACATGTTACTGTAGTAGCATTTTTATTTGTGGGCTTTGCTTTCTAACTGCCGTTAAGTGCTTCTGTTATCAAGTATACTTGATGTGCTACTACAAATTGGTATATTTTTTAAAGATTTTTCCGTCTGTGTTTTGGTTATGTCTGGAATGTTTGTTTTCCTTAGGTAAAGGCATTTCTTAGAGGTGAGCCTCCACCCTTTTCAGCTGGTAAGCTTGAAGGCATAGCAGCACTTGTAAATGATAAAGTTAGAGCAGTGAGGAAGCTCTGCAACAGTAGTCTTCGATACTGGATATTAGAATATTTAAGAAGACAACCAAAAGAGAAAAGATATCGTGCATTGGTCCTTAAATTTTTTAAAGATCGACTTGCAGCTCTATTGTTGATTGAGGTATGCAGCTAATGGTTCCTATTATATAATCTGTTTGGCAGTCCATGCACTTTTTTTTTTTTGGTAGCGTGTAAAACATCTAGAAGGGGTAGCTGCCTTATAATAGCTGCATCAGTGATTAGTTAGGGATGATGAGTTTACTTTTTGAGATCAATGTTGAAACATAATTTCCATAATCTTGGAGGAATCATGTATTAATGTCCTTCCTCATCTCCTCCATATGTGCTGGAGATGCAAACATAATGATTATATTAAGGCCACTTCCAGTGATGGATGCTTGTATCAGTGAACATAATATTTTCATTCAGTGAAAAACTCTATTAAATTTAGCTGTTCTCAGAATCATTACTTAGTTCACTGCACAATTTTCACAAGCTCATTTCATTTGGGAGGTAGTTGAATTTTCTATAGCTTGGTTAAATTTTTTTTTAATCTTTCCAAAGCAGAATCTTTACTTAGTTGAAAATTTGTGCTTAAAACTGATAGATGAGACTGACTATAAAAACAGATATTAAAATTGATATTATAATTTTTTTAATCTTTCTTATCACTTTCTTGTTATGTATGATTTGTTTAGATAACATCATATGTATTGCTTTTACCGGAGTGTTTTTACACTGAGTTTAATGTGGTGAAAAGATGCGATTTTGCTTTTCTACTGTTTTGAATCCACAGCTTGATTCTCTTTTGCAGGTTGGCTTTCAAGCTTCTGCTTTGGTCTCTGATGGAACTCAGATAGGGGATGAAATAGTAGTTAAGGTGGAAGAAGCACATCCACGCGATGATATTCTTTTTCTGAAGGAGGTTGTAAAAGGGTGACGTAAAGAGTTGTGTTTTTGTAAAGACCTTTTCAATGTTCAGTGATTTATTCAAAAAGGTAAACAGCTCTATATGAATTCCTAGCAGTTATATATTTCTGTCAACCAATACCTGAACCACACTCTTTGGATGTAGGATAGGCTTATTAACTCTCACTTAGCTTGGCTGGTAGGATGCAGCATCATCGTCTTTGCATGGAAGAGAGATTACACACTTCACTGGCAGAATTTCAATCTTTGGAACTTCGTCAAGCTGTTCACATTTCGAAGAGTCATTTCTGGCAGAGAAGTTGAGGAAAGCTACAGCCAGCATATCCAGCCTTCAACACGCTGCTAGCTAAACAATCCTTCTAACTACCTCCATTTTCTCCACCCATGCAGTAACATAAAGTTGGCAGGTTTTCTTCCCACTTCGCAAGTAGCTTAAGCCCATTCTGTTGATTTGGTAAGATGTCTTTGACATGAGCCGGTAGTTGTAATATATCCCCAGAAGCAGCTTCTTTTTTTGTTTTACTGAAAATTCATGGTTATGAGGGTTTTTTCTCAGGTAGTTTACTTTGGCCAGGTATATGCATGGCTTTACGACCTTATATAGGTATGTAATGAGTTTTCATTGCTGTAATCTGGCACACTTTGTGCTATAAGATCTAAGGATCTAGACTTGCAATACACTTTGTGCTATAAGATCTAAGGATCTAGACGTGCAATACAAAGGGGTCAATATGGAAGAGACTTTTTAATATGATTTGTTTTACACCCAATTGCTCATATACCACTGTAAATCTGTAATTGATCATAAAGGGGTTGCGAAATGTTTGAATGGGGAACGAGTACAAGTTATGTTGCAATCCCAAATGAATGGTTATCATTTTAGTATATAACTATTTATAGCTTTTGCATTATCAGATGTTAAGAACATATTCGGAGGCAATTTTTCCTACTTCCTAACTCAATTCCTTAGATGTAGTCAACATTGGTGAGGTTTGTAATTTCCCATGGTAAACATGTCTTGACGGGGGTGGTGTAGGTAATTCTGCCAGCTGTGGAACAAGGGAAAGTGAAGAAAAGAGGCGCTAAAACAAAATAAGGAAAATATGTTTCTCACTAATTTTGTCTAATAAAGGGCCGACCCAGTTTAAATACTCACTTCGTGAGTGTCTGGTGTAGGTAATTTTGTCTAATGTAACAAAAAAAATTGGTGGTGTTTATTTTTTTCTTTCTCGCTTCTTGATGAGTTTTATCTATTTTTATGTGTGTTGCATGAAATAAATTTTTTATTTTTTTTGGTATAACATGGAGGTATCTCCATTCAACCTGGAGGTATCTCCATTCAACCTCCTCCGGTCACCTTGCCCTCGGGGTATGGCCCTATAGACTAGCCCCTCATTGGAACAGCGGGTGCATTGAGCTTCGCTACCGGAGGAAGGATGAGACTAATTCCCCAACCGAGGGGGAGGCTCATCCTCTGGCCCAAAGATTTTTCAAGAATTTGCTTGAGACAGGATTTGAACCCCGATGGCATGAAATAAATTGTCTATGAGAAACTTATTCCTTATAAAATAATATGGTGTTCGTTTAAGTTTATACTCGTTACTTTGACGGTAACCACATTTGAGCTCGGTTATTCAGAATTTTGGGAATTCCTGGTGTTCTTGTCTTGCATTTTTAGTCTGCAAGGATCTGTACCTGATTGGAAAATCCAGCACACCTTTGTTCATTTAGTAATAACTTAATCATTTTAAGAAATGTAGTTTTATGGGTTGGCCTCGGGGGCTGTTATATTTGTTTTTCTTAATCTTAGATAATGTTAAGCACGGGGCTCTGTTTGCGTTCTCTTTTTAAAGAAGAATCATAGACTGAATAATTAAAGTTACATTTTGTAGTAGTAGAAGTTATAGACTAAGTAACAAAAGTCCGTAATTATATAGTTTTTATTATTCAATTTATAATTTTTATAAGTCTAGAATTTTATTGTTCTTGTAACATTTGATATTAAGTCTATAATTTTATTTTATTTTTTAAAGGAAGAAGTACCGAAGTAAATTTGTCAGCAAATAAGGGATAGAAAGTCAAGAGTAAAGTGCCTCGGTAGTTCATTTATTATAGGAAATAAGATACATGGGTGGATTATGCGTAAATTTTTAGACACTCAAAATCCGCTTACTAAAAGTTTTCTCCCTTGCTAGTCACTGAATTTTGCATAAAAATGGTACATTGTCTCAGAACAAAGCTCTTTACCATATCGGTGTCACCTACGACGAAATGAGCAAAGCCTCGTTTGCAAACATTCATGTTTACGCTTTAACCTGCTCAATAGTTTGCAGGTGGTGCTTGAAATCCGTTGTTGTAAAGTTCACACTAATTAGCTGCTGTAATATGGATTTTTTTTAATGTGCTGCACGAGCATATTAAAATTTGGTGGTCCTTTTCTAAAAAAGAAAATTATCTTTCCATTTATTTCCCTTTCTTCCTTTTAAATCCTCTACCAATCCCTTTTTTTTCCTACTTTTGGACAAGGACCATAAGCTCCCGGCCCATAATAAATGACCTCCTATAATATCTGGTGCATTCATGGAAAAATGATTAAGTGATCTAGTCACATGAGTGAATTTGGTGGTCCCTCTCACATGAGTGAATTTTTTCATTCACTTTTATCCCTCTCATTTTTTTCTTTTCCCCCCTGTTTTGAGAGAAGGAGCACCCCAAATTTTATGGGACATGAGCACTACAATTTTTCTCGCATTTATGACCTGGATTTTACAAGGTGCATATTTATTGGACGTTGCGTACATAACAATACCGTGTTTTGCGAGTGAGACTCAGGAAAGGCTAATTTTTGTTGTCCGTATATATATATATATACATGGCATAGGATCAATTTATACATGTGTAAAAATAATAAATCTTACGTCAAATCTTAACCTTGATTTGTATAAGAAATGCACGAAATAAATCAGGAAATGGGATTTGAAGTGTCTCAAGGAGGACGTGTAGAATTTGAAAAAGTTCAACAGTGAGCTACTGAAATTGCATCAAAAGGTGCAATAGATGGTTAGTCTCGACAAACACTGAGAAAAATCATGTAAAATGCATGTGGTGTGCAAGCCTGCAAACCATTCTTTTTATGTTTTGGTCAGTTTGGCTGCAGCAATTGAGCCAATATGTTGCAGTGCATTTAGTATACATGACACTCGTTTTTTGTGACCACTGTTCAGTGATTTGTCTCCATTGCTTTCTTGACTGAAAACTCTTGTGGGCCTGTTGCCCATTATGATGTGAAAGGCCGCTAGGTTTATCGATCATTGTCTTTTTTTTTTTTTTTTTTGGTCTTCTTAGTCCAAACTTTCTCCAATGTAGAACTCACAGGTTTTTCTATGTGCGCCTGCTTGAGGTACATGAGAGTGAATTGAGGTCCTGAACTTTTGACGGGAAATATGTGTTCATTACAAAAGATGATAATGACGTGTTGATTGTTGAAATTGTATTGTGTTGTCCATGAATGGTTGAAGTTGAAAATTGCAGGTTGTATGATTTTGCATGTTAGAACTTAGATGTCATATACAATTATGTAAATGTAAAAAGTTGTGTAAATAATTTCCGTTTGAGTAAATAAAAAACTTTATCCCTAAAGAATTTAATATTAATTAGTTATATTAGTCCAAGAGTACAAAGATAATCTCTGAATAACACTTTTATTATGATAGTTAATCTAGGAATATTTTCGTCCTTTTGTTCAATTTGACGTAAAATGAGAAAAAAAATTATGGGATTGATTCAAATTTCAAAGATTTAATCAAAATAATGTAATGAGACACGTAAGAGGGTCGTGTGCGTTCAAGTCGTGCATCAAGAAAATACACGACTTGAACATGGATGAATGAGCAGCAGGCGCACTACAAGTTGTTCGCCACCCTTATGCACAACTTGTAGGCATCCTTGCATTTGCCCTTGTGCAAATCACACATCACATTCATGCCTAACCTCTTGTGCAACGTGAACTCGCACAATCTCTTATGTGACTCACTACATCATTTTGGTAAAGTCTTTGGATTTTGCATCAACTTGATTAATACTTCGAATTTTGCATGATTATAGTAATTTTAGATAAATATAAAAATTGTTAATGGACCTTCACTTAATTGCCAAAGTTTTTGGATTAAAACAATTTTTTACATCGGAAAATGCCTTTATTTTCAAGTTGATATCATTTTACCCTTTCACTTACGAAAATGATCTTCATTCACTACTTAAGGTTGTAACACTTCAAATTCTTCTTTGTCTCCTTCCTCTCTCTTGCTACCACATCTTCTCACGTTCAATTTGAATTATTACAGAAGGTCTACAATGATCTACATCCCTAAAATAGAAAATATTTTAAATATCCATGTTCACCCTCTACTTGGTATATCCATCCAATAGAAACAAGACACTAATATTGACATGTTCTCTTTAGGATCATATTTCATTGAGAATTACCCCACAAAAGGATATTTTCTCACTTTTTGTTAGTTCACCTTCACTTCTAAGGGATTATTACTCTAATGCCGTAAATGATTTCAATACAACTCAATTATCCCATATGATATACGGATATCAATAAGTCTCATAAGTTTCTGATATCAAAACTATGAAACAATTAAAAAGAATACATAATAAAAATATTCACCAAAAAAAAAAAAATACATAATAAAAAAAGTTAGAAATTAATGTATAGCAATAATATGCTATTCATAAGGCTAGGCCGAGTTTTCTTAAAGCTTATAGCTTTGAGCTGCATGCAGGAAATATTTTTTTTGGTCTAAGTACCATATAATAATTTGGTGCTCCTTCTCACAATATTAATTTTTTCTTTCCTTTTTTACCCTTGTTATTTTTCTTTTCTTTTCTAATTTTACCCTTCCATTTACACTAAGGGACCACCTAAAAAATGGTGGTCCCGAACCACAATAAATAATGCATAGGTAAATCGTTAGTTCTTGGTCAATGACTCTATGTACAAGTAATTTCATAGTTCCATATTCCAAGACCCTAGGCAAAGAGAAGATATTTGGTGGGCCTGGACCATGGTGGGCCTTTCCTAAAAAAAAAAAAAGGAGGGATAGAAGGGGGAAAATCAAAAAAAGAGAAATAGAAATGGAAGAAAATTTTCCAATTATGAAAAAGGAACCACTAAATAAGTGGTGGGCCTGAAACATATTAAACTTTTTCCTAGGCAAAGGTAATAGTCTACTATATATATGTCCATAATTCAAATCAAGCATGGGTAATAGTAGAAGTATGGGTTCGATTTCTGTTATGTAATGAACGAGATGTAATTCGAAGCATAGGAAAAATATGTCCAAATACTATTTTTAAGTATAGGTTACATTATAATTTCTGAGTTTAGAAATTGTGATGCTATGCGAAAACTGTAATAAATATCAATAACAATTATTTATGTAAGTGCAGTTAATAACCTACTTAATTCAAAATTTCTTACTGTTTATACATCTCTATGTAAAAAGTTAATTTTAGAATGAGTTTGTTTATAAATCTTAGTAGTTGGGATGCCAATTCGTGTTGGCAAGTTGCGTTTGTGTCAGATCAAGATCTAATACAAACAAGAATACATTCAACCCGATCAGAATCTGTACCAAAAAAAAAAAAAAAAACCCGATCAGAACAAGAATAAATATTCGTCTCAATACCTTCAATACAAACACTAATTTAGTTGAATTATTCATCAACTTCAAAGTATCTCATTTATTACGCGAGTTGACAAATATAACAAGACATGAATAATAAGCATACTAAATGTTATTTTCATCAATATTGTGTTTGCATAACACAAATAACCTAGAAAAAAAAGTTAACAATCAGTATTATGTTTGGCTGTTTGCTGGTTGACACACACAAGACATGAATTTTTCGTATTATCTTTTAACACGAATATGAATACGGGTAAATCCAAACATAAAAAATTGGTGTCATATCTAAATTGTAAAATGAATTGCGAGATTAAGATTACTATATAGTTTGAATAAAATCAAAGATGAATACAACCTTCTTTTACTTACTTTAGGGATGTTATGGACAGATTTCTCAGTCCAATGAACCGGCCCACTAAATGAACCCAAAACCCGCCTCAAGACAAAAATAGTTTGGCACCTTGTAAATTCTAATGAATTCGTTGGTGCCCCTTGATAGTTTTTTGTTGGCTACTTTTTTCTATTTCCATTTCAGAACATACAATTAATTCATGGGTTTTATAATTTTCATTCAACATCAGAATTATAATTTTTCTACACACCCTTCGATTTCCGTGTTAACATGGGTCCTACATAAAATTTTTTCTAACACATGGATCTCACATGCTTTTTATCTCTACAACATGAGATTTCAATTCTCCTTCAACATGAGAATTATAAAACCCTTAATTCATCTATGCAATTATATTAAATGTATATTAATTAGTCTTTTCACTATAATTTTAACATTGTTTATATATATATATTTTTTTTGTATAACCCGGAGGTATCCCCATTCAACCTCCTCCGGTCACCACCTTACCCTCGGGGTACGGCCCTGTAGACTAGCCCCTCATTAGAATAGCGGGTGCATTGAGTTTCGCTACCCGAGAAAGGATGAGAGTAAGCTATTGTAAAGAGAATGTAGTTGGAAACTGTAAGAACCCGCACCGCTAATTAAGGTAATTAGTGAATTAATTATGATAATTAGGAAATAATTCCATAATTGACCCCAATAATTATTATGAGGGTATCCCGGAAAATTATAACGAATGCATGATAATTACTAGAATATTATGTAGGACTTGTAAAACAAGTTTCAAGTCAAAATAACGTAATCTGATGCCAGAACTGATACTGGCTATGGAAAAGCGCGTACCGGAAAGGTGCTCCGAAAAATAAAATAAAAATATGATAAATCTTAGAAAAATGCGTAGGTCTAGATTCCAAAGTTTGGGATCAATATCTTTTACTTTGCTATTAAGGCTAATACTGCGCGGTTAGTGGCTTGTGCCTATAAATAGACCCATTAAGGGCACAAAACCCTAGGCATGCACATATGAACGTGAGAGTGAGGGGGCTGAAGGGTTGTGGGGCTGTGTTCTTGTGGGAAACACTGTTTCATTGGTCTTTCTCTCTTCTTTGATCAAAGTTGACACCTTTGGCTTTGATTCTTCACCCTCCTTCTTCTATACACCTTGGTTGTGTGTGGTGAGCTTTGTCTTCTGAGTTGAGAGACTGGTTGAGGGGTGTAGTGAGGGCTGTGGTGTTGTCTCCATGGTTATGAACCATTGTTCATGCCATTAGAGGTTCCAAGAAGCCTCCTTTGGTGCCAAGAACCAACCTTTGGTGTGTCATTTTCGTGTCCTTGGGAGTGTTGGACTTGTGTGCAGTATTGAGAGCTCCAAGAGCACACCTTGCTCTGTTTTGAGCCTTGGTAAGTTCCTACACCTTTGATCTTAAGTTTTGATGCTTAAAGTTGATGTCTTGGCCATGTTTAATGAGTAAACAAGAGGGTATAATGTATATGAACCTAAAATAGATTAAAGATGCATGCTTTAACGTGTACATGTGTTAAAAGTTGGATCTTTGGGTTGGATATTCACGAAATGCAGAAACTACATTCTGTCGTGAGATATCCGGATATTTGTCGAACAGATATCCGGATATCAGTATCCGGATATGGTATCCGGATATTGATATCCGGATATGGGATCTGGGTATCCGGATATGGCATATCCGGATATGTCCAGTGTGATATCCGGATATGGCATATCCGGATATGCCCCTTCTGATATCCGGATATCCTGGGTTCTCACAGAACAGTAGCCGTGCTGTGTGAACAGTAAGCTAGTGGGTGTGTGTGGACCCAAGTTTTAGGAAGTTGAACTTCTGTAATTAATGAACTAAGTCAGAATCATATGATTAAGGGCTTATGGCTTTGTTGGAAGCCTTAAGACGTAAAACGTAAAGGAAAGGCGTAGTCTTTAAGTTGTATGCTTGAGATGCATGAATATTGATGTATTATTGGTCCATATCAGATTGTGATACTGCTGTTTGTGGACTTGTGAGTGGTTGGACTCTTGGCTTGGATAGCTAGCTTGCAAGGTAAGCTTTCTTGTCCTCGGTTTAGCCATTTTGTTGTTCCACCATGTCCCATGGGGATGGGTTTATGCATGCTGTGTTACATGCTTTAATGTTTTGGAAATGCTGTTGAGCTATTTATATGCAATGTGCTTTTATGAGATGCATGTGGTGTCCACCTATACGGTAAGCCTGAGTATGTGGTACATACAAGATGGTGAGGCCGTGGTGAGGTACAGGTAGCGTCCATGTACTCATGTAGGTATAGACGTATTCCTACATTTCTCTGGCCAGTAGATTTGATATACACACATGGCATGATTAATTGCTGCATCGCATAGTTTTGGAACTTATATTGTAAATACTGTTTTTGAACTTATATTACACATGTAAGTGAGCTTGGGATGGAAACTCCTTGAGGACCCCTTGTCTTACTGAGATTTCTTGTTTAGAGATCTCACCCCACGTTTGGGGACGCTTATTTCAGGATCAGGTAATGTTGAGGGCTCTGGTGGCAGGAGGCCCGAGCTGAGTTGATATGTTGATATGCTGACTGCTGTTATGTTTTCCGCTTTATTTATGTTATCATGTTGAGACTGTTTGTGGGCATTGTTGCCTTATTTGGTGAGCATGGGGTTTGTCCATGCCACATGGTTTGACTATGTCTTTACATTGCTGTTGTAATTAAAGTATCAGGATTTTGACCCAGGCTACGTGTTGTAGTCCTGTGGCTTTAGATACTCACGTAATATTTATTTATGAGGTATTCCAGTTAGTTGTCTTGCAATATTACATACAGGCAGTATTTTATGAAAATGATTAAGTAATCAAGTTGGTTAAGTTTAATGACGTCATAATTGAATTAAAGAAAAAGTTATTCCGCATTTTAATTAAGCGTGGCTTAATACGATAGTGTGTTAACAATCCGGGTTAACACGGGCTGTTACATTTTATGTTATCAGAGCACTTTCTAGGGAAAAACCTGTATGTATTGCAATAACTTAGGATGTGTCGTTGCATGTCTACTTTGCGTTCTCTCTGACTGGTGTGTGTTATGATAATGCATATGTGACCACATGGCGTGGGCCTGATCAACTCATTCTTTATGTAACTTGTGCAGAGTCATGGTGCCACCAAGGAGGAACACGAGTACGAGTGAGGATCAATCGGATCCTATCCTGGCTGCATTGGCTGAGATGCAGGCGGCCCGACTAGCCGACCAGGAAGCCACGAGGTTGGCAAATCAGGCGATGCTGGACGCTGTTCGAGATGCGAACCGGCAAACCACGGTAGAGGTTCTGGAGGAGAACCGGATGGCCAACATGACTATGATGAGGGTCATGTTGGAGGAGTTGAGGGCTGGTCCTGCTGCTGGCCAGTGTCCTCCACCACCTCCACCGCCGCCACCGCCTCCACCTCCGCCTAGTCAACAGGAGGACACCCAGAGTCAGATGGGTGAGGGCAGTCACTTGACGGGGGCTATGCAGACTATCCCCGTATTTGCTGAGGATCGTGATGAGATCGATCGCCGGCTGAATGCTTTCCGCAAGCATAAGCCACCTACTTTCGACGGATCATATGATCCCATTGCTGCTGCCAGATGGCTTCAGGCGCTGGACAAGATTTTCCGGATCATGCAGTGCACCGATCCGCAGAAGCTGTTGTTCGCCACTTACATGCTGGAGGGCGAGGCCCATGAGTGGTGGACCAATCTTGCTCACATCTACGAGATACAGGGTCATGTGATGACGTGGCCATTCTTCGAGGAGAGCTTTCTGGGTCAGTACTTTCCTTATGACTCTCAGGAGAGGAAGCAGGGAGAGTTCGACCGGTTGGTACAGGGCTCGTTGTCTATTGACGAGTACCTGGCCAAGTTTAATGAACTGGTGAAGTTTTCACACTTCAGGATGGCGAGGCCTACTCCTACATTCTTGGCAGCTAAGTTCCGCAGGGGACTTAATGAGGACATTGCTGGACATCTTGCTGGTTCTGCTTCGAGAGACTTCGGAGCTTTAGTACAGCAGTGCCGCGACATTGAGGACTACTGCCATGCGAGTCAGGCCAAGAAGGCCAAGGTTGAGGTGCCATAGGGTACCGGCGGTTCCGCTACCTGGAAGAACCGAAATTTTGCAAACAAGGGCAAGGGCAAACAGTTGGCGGCTAAGCAAGCGCCAAACCAGTTCAGAAAGACTGCTACACAGGGGAACGCCGCTAGACCTCCTGCTCCCAGATGCTCTGGATGCAGGAAGTCACATTTTGGGCCGTGTTCTACGGGTCAGTTGATTTGCTTCCAGTGTGGCAAGGAGGGCCACTATTCCAGAGATTGCCCGACGGCGAGAGTTGCTGCAGTGCAGGCTGTGCCTTTGCAGATGGTTCCTACTGGGGCACCAGCAGTGCCACCTACTACGGGGCGTGTTTATACGTTGGATCGTCAGCAGTCGGACAGAGCTCCGAACCTGGTCAGAGGTACTGCTATCATTGGTGGTTCAGTTGTTGATGTGTTGTTTGATTCCGGGGCAACGCACTCTTTTGTTGCTACCCCTATTGTTGTGGGGCTTGAGTTGCCCAGTGATGTGCTTTCTCCACCGATGCGGGTGACCACCGCCACCGGAGAAAAATGTTTGACCTCCACTGTTCATCGCGATGTAGCGTTTCAGTGGGATGGCCGTGACTTCTCGGTAGATCTGATAGGATTGCCGATGGCCAACCTTGAGATTATTCTGGGCATGGATTGGTTGTCCAGAAACTGTGCAATGATTGATTGTTGTGCCAAGAAAGTGGTGATGTCTCCGGGTGGGTCCACAGCCAGTTCCTCACCGTTCATTTCAGTCCTGCAGGCGAGGAGGGCCTTGAGAGCAGGGGCATTTGGCTATGTCATGTTGGGAGGTTTGGTGAGTGGGACACAGGAGGATCTCACTGGCATTCCTGTGGTGAGGGAATTCCTCGAGGTGTTTCCTGAGGAGATTCCTGAGTTTCCACCACAGAGGGAGATAGAGTTCTCCATTGATTTATTGCCTGGTGTGGGGCCTATCTCGTTGGCTCCATACCGGATGTCGCCACCAGAGTTGGCGGAGCTGAAGAAGCATATTGAGGAGCTTTCAGCGAAAGACTTTATTCGGCCGAGTGTGTCTCCCTGGGGAGCACCGGTCATTTTCGTGAAAAAGAAAGATGGGACCATGCGGTTGTGCACCGACTACAGACAGTTGAACAAGGTGACAATCAAGAACAAGTACCCTCTTCCACGCATTGATGATTTGCTGGATCAGCTCAGGGGTGCTTGTGTGTATTCCAAGATCGACCTCCGGTTCGGTTACCATCAGATACGGGTAAAGCCGGAGGATGTCCCAAAGACAGCGTTTCGCTCGAGGTACGGGCATTATGAGTACTTGGTGATTCCATTTGGACTCACAAATGCACCCACAGTGTTCATGGACTACATGAACAGGATCTTCCAGCCGTACCTGGATCAGTTCGTGATCGTCTTCATTGACGACATCTTGATTTACTCCAAGACGGGGGAGGAGCATACTGAGCACTTGAAGATTGTTTTGCAAGTGCTAAAAGAGAAAAAGCTTTATGCTAAGCCGTCGAAATGCGAGTTTTGGCTCAAGGCGGTGAAATTTCTGGGTCATGTGATTTCTGCTAATGGAGTTGCAGTTGATCCTAACAAGATTGAGGCCGTGATGGATTGGGAGAGGCCCAAGACGGTTACAGAAGTGAGAAGCTTCTTGGGTTTGGCAGGCTACTATAGGAGGTTCATAGAGGGATTCTCCAAGATGGTGCTACCGATGACTCGCCTTACCCGAAAGGAGACTCCATTCGTGTGGACACATGAGTGTGAGGAGTGTTTCCAGGAGTTGAAGGAGAGACTGACTACTGCTCCAGTGTTAGTTCTTCCTGATCCTGCGGAACAGTTTGAGTTATACTGCGATGCCTCTGGTAAAGGACTAGGCTGTGTGCTGATGCAGAAAGGGAAAGCGGTTGCTTACGCTTCAAGACATTTGAAACCTCATGAGGAGAACTACCCGACTCACGACTTGGAGTTGGCAGCCATTGTTTTTGCTTTCAAGATTTGGAGGCATTACCTGTTTGGCATGAAGTTTGCTGTATTCAGTGATCACAAGAGCCTGAAGTATCTGTTTGACCAGAAGGAGTTGAACATGAGACAGCGAAGATGGATGGAGTTCTTGAAGGACTACGACTTTGAGTTGAGGTACCATCCTGGCAAGGCCAATGTGGTAGCCGATGCTTTGAGTCGGAAATCCGTGAGCCTATCCAGCTTGATGATGAGCGATTACGAGGTGACCGAAAAGTTCAGAGACTTGAGGGTGAACTCCTTGTTTGGGGGCGCACTGCTCGAAATGGAAACATCAGAAGTGATTAATGAGCTGATGGAAAAGATTAAAGAGGCGCAAGTGCAAAGAGAGTGCCTCGATTATGTGAAGAACCAGGACGGTGTGTCTTGGAACGAGGATGGATTGCTGCTGTTCCAGAAGAGGATTGTTATTCCTCGAGGGCCACTGACCGAAGAGGTTATGGCAGAGGCTCATAAAGGCTGGTTCACTATCCACCCTGGTGCTACGAAAATGTATCAGGACTTAAAAAGGAATTTTTGGTGGCCGGACATGAAGAAGGACATAGCGGTCTACGTGTCCAAATGCCTTATTTGTCAGAAAGTGAAGATTGAGCACCAGAAACCGTCTGGTAAACTTCAACCTCTTGAGATTCCACAGTGGAAGTGGGAGAGTATTTCCATGGACTTCGTGGTGGGATTGCCTAAAACTCAGGCTGGTTGTGACTCTATCTGGGTCATTGTGGACAGATTGACCAAGTCTGCCCATTTTCTTCCAGTGAAGGTGAGCTTCACTACAGAGCAGTTGGCCAAGCTATATGTCCGCGAGATTGTGAGGCTTCACGGGGTGCCCGAGAGTATCATCAGTGATAGGGACCCGAAGTTCACATCTCGGTTCTGGGAGGCGCTGCAGGAGGCTTTTGGTACGCAGTTGAGATTGAGTACCGCCTATCACCCTCAGACTGACGGACAGACTGAGCGGACCATCCAGACATTGGAGGACATGTTGAGAGCTTGCACGTTGGAGCAGGGTTCTGCATGGGATAGGTACCTTCCGTTGGTAGAATTCTCGTACAACAACAGTTTTCATGCTAGTCTGGGCATGGCACCCTACGAGGCGCTGTATGGTAGGAGGTGTCGGACTCCTACCTGCTGGTCGGAGGTTGGAGATAAAGAGTTATTTGGCTTGGACTTTGTCCAAGATACTACCCTACAGATCCAGATGATCAGGGAAAAGTTGAAGCAAGCGCAGAATCGCCAGAAAAGTTACTATGATGTCAAGCATCGACCACTGGAGTTCAGTGAGGGTGAGCACGTGTTTGTGAAACTTTCACCTGTCACCGGTGTTGGACGGGCACTCGGAGTGAGGAAGTTGAGCCCGCGATTCATTGGGCCCTACCAGATCCTTGGTAGAGTAGGACCAGTTGCCTATCGACTCGCCTTACCTCCGAACCTAGCCAACATCCACGACGTGTTTCACGTGTCTCAGCTTCGGAAGTACATAGCAGACCCTTCGCACGTGGTACAGCCGGATGATGTGGAGGTTCGGGAGAACCTAAAGACTCCCGTCGGACCACTCAAGATCCTCGATCGAGGCGAGAAACAGCTTAGAAGCAAGATCATTCCGATGGTCAAGGTGCAGTGAACTGGGCGTAGTCCCGAGGAGTGCACGTGGGAGCGAGAGGATGAGCTTCTCCGACAGTATCCCGACTTTCGAGACAGGTATGTTTCTGATTTTGAGGACAATCCTTAAAAAGGTGGGGTGAATGTAAGAACCCGCACCGCTAATTAAGGTAATTAGTGAATTAATTATGATAATTAGGAAATAATTCCATAATTGACCCCAATAATTATTATGAGGCTTAAATAATTACAATTAGTGGGTAAGAATGCTGAAAGTCGCTTTTCGGAAGAAAAACGCAGATACCGGTTCTGCTACTCGGTATAAATGCGTACCGGAAAAGTATCCCGGAAAATTATAACGAATGCATGATAATTACTAGAATATTATGTAGGACTTGTAAAACAAGTTTCAAGTCAAAATAACGTAATCTGATGCCAGAACTGATACTGGCTATGGAAAAGCGCGTATCGGAAAGGTGCTCCGAAAAATAAAATAAAAATATGATAAATCTTAGAAAAATGCGTAGGTCTAGATTCCAAAGTTTGGGATCAATATCTTTTACTTTGCTATTAAGGCTAATACTGCGCGGTTAGTGGCTTGTGCCTATAAATAGACCCATTAAGGGCACAAAACCCTAGGCATGCACATATGAACGTGAGAGTGAGGGGGATGAAGGGTTGTGGGGCTGTGTTCTTGTGGGAAACACTGTTTCATTGGTCTTTCTCTCTTCTTTGATCAAAGTTGACACCTTTGGCTTTGATTCTTCACCCTCCTTCTTCTATGCACCTTGGTTGTGTGTGGTGAGCTTTGTCTTCTGAGTTGAGAGACTGGTTGAGGGGTGTAGTGAGGGCTGTGGTGTTGTCTCCATGGTTATGAACCATTGTTCATGCCATTAGAGGTTCCAAGAAGCCTCCTTTGGTGCCAAGAACCAACCTTTGGTGTGGCATTTTCGTGTCATTGGGAGTGCTGGACTTGTGTGCAGTATTGAGAGCTCCAAGAGCACACCTTGCTCTGTTTTGAGCCTTGGTAAGTTCCTACACCTTTGATCTTAAGTTTTGATGCTTAAAGTTGATGTCTTGGCCATGTTTAATGAGTAAACAAGAGGGTATAATGTATATGAACCTAAAATGGATTAAAGAGGCATGCTTTAATGTGTACATGTGTTAAAAGTTGGATCTTTGGGTTGGATATTCACGAAATACAGAAACTGCATTCTGTCGTGAGATATCCGGATATTTGTTGAACAGATATCCGGATATCAGTATTCGGATATGGTATCCGGATATGGGATCTGGGTATCCGGATATGGCATATCCGGATATGTCCAGTGTGATATCCGGATATGGCATATCCGAATATGCCCCTTCTGATATCCGGATATCCTGGGTTCTCACAGAACAGTAGCCGTGCTGTGTGAACAGTAAGCTAGTGGGTGTGTGTGGACCCAAGTTTTAGGAAGTTGAACTTCTGTAATTAATGAACTAAGTCAGAATCATATGATTAAGGGCTTATGGCTTTGTTGGAAGCCTTAAGACGTAAAACGTAAAGGAAAGGCGTAGTCTTTAAGTTGTATGCTTGAGATGCATGAATATTGATGTATTATTGGTCCATATCAGATTGTGATACTGCTGTTTGTGGACTTGTGAGTGGTTGGACTCTTGGCGTGGATAACTAGCTTGCAAGGTAAGCTTTCGTGTCCTCGGTTTAGCCATTTTGTTGTTCCACCATGTCCCATGGGGATGGGTTTATGCATGCTGTGTTACATGCTTTAATGTTTTGGAAATGCTGTTGAGCTATTTATATGCAATGTGCTTTTATGAGATGCATGTGGTGTCCACCTATACGGTAAGCCTGAGTATGTGGTACATACAAGATGGTGAGGCCGTGGTGAGGTACAGGTAGCGTCCATGTACTCATGTAGGTATAGACGTATTCCTACATTTCTCTGGCCAGTAGATTTGATATACACACATGGCATGATTAATTGCTGCATCGCATAGTTTTGGAACTTATATTGTAAATACTGTTTTTGAACTTATATTACACATGTAAGTGAGCTTGGGGTGGAAACTCCTTGAGGACCCCTTGTCTTATTGAGATTTCTTGTTTAGAGATCTCACCCCACGTTTGGGGACGCTTATTTCAGGATCAGGTAATGTTGAGGGCTCTGGTGGCAGGAGGCCCGAGCTGAGTTGATATGTTGATATGCTGACTGCTGTTATGTTTTCCGCTTTATTTATGTTATCATGTTGAGACTGTTTGTGGGCATTGTTGCCTTATTTGGTGAGCATGGGGTTTGTCCATGCCACATGGTTTGACTATGTCTTTACATTGCTGTTGTAATTAAAGTATCAGGATTTTGACCCAGGCTACGTGTTGTAGTCCTGTGGCTTTAGATACTCACGTAATATTTATTTATGAGATATTCCAGTTAGTTGTCTTGCAATATTACATACAGGCAGTATTTTATGAGAATGATTAAGTAATCAAGTTGGTTAAGTTTAATGATGTTATAATTGAATTAAAGAAAAAATTATTCCGCATTTTAATTAAGCGTGGCTTAATACGATAGTGTGTTAATAATCCGGGTTAACACGGGCTGTTACAGAAACTTTGTATAAAAGAGCATAGAGTTAAGTTTAAATATTAGATAAAATTATGATCAGCTCAAGGGTGCGTGTTCTTTTAAGAAAGTCATCTCCTATTGGTTGATGTAAGTTAATACCCGAAAATCAAGATGTATGTAGATTGCAACTTGAATACATATTTCAAGAATGGCAATAATATCGTTAGTAATTAAGGAGACAGATCAATCGTACATTAATTCTAAGAATAATAAATTTATTATTGATTTTGATATATCAATATATAAATATTGGGTTATAATTATTAATTATTAATTCTCAATAAATTATAATAATCATATGTATGAAAACAACTAAGATTAAATGTGAAATTTATTATTCTGGTGTAAAGAAATCATGTTACATAATTAAGATACCCCTTGTTATGAATAGGATTAGGAATGCAAGAATTTGTCCAAAGTTTTTGAAACTTGCACTGTGTAGCAATTTGCAGACAATATCATTAACATAATAAGGTGATCGAAGACAGGAGGTGGCCTTCAATTTAGCGTGGAAATGAGACAAAACCTTTGGGAAGCTTATTCAGAAATCGTGCATATTGAACAACTAGGCACGCATCTTAATTTGAAACACGTTCATCAAACCAAAGTATTCTTCCAATATTATTTTTTCCTGACACATCCAATTAAACTACATTTTTGTTTTCAAAATAAATTATGGGTTTTATAATTCTCATTTAACATGAGAATTATAATCTTCCTACACATCCTTCGATTTCCGTGCTGATGTGGGTCCTACACATAATTTTTTCTAATATATGGGTCTCACATACTTTTTATCTCTACAACATGAGATTTCAATTCTCATGTCACATGAGAATTATTAAACCCATAAATTATTGTGCTAATATTATAATTAGATGCATTGTAGAAATAGAATTTTGCAACAATAGTTTTGCGGCAATCAATCATAATTAATTTGTTAATCATGGAAGGATTCTTTAGAAATTAAGATGAATACGAATTACTCACCCAAAACAAAAATAAAGGACAAATACAAAATGAAGCTTAAGAATGAGCATGTGAACGACAACCACTACGTTTAATCTAAGCTATCTATGAAATATTTTATCTGTATTATGAGCTTTGATTTAACTAAAGAAAATGTTAAACGACATCTCGCGAAAAAAAAAAAGGAAGAAGAAAGAAAACAAAGACAAAAGACAAAATTAATTGTACATGATTACTGGAGGGAGTGCATATATTTATGCATCATCTAAACTTATTGTGGGATTGGCCTTCACAACCAAGGTTCATGGGGTGATAAGTAAGGATTTATGGGCATGTTTTTATCATGTTACATATATAAGATAAAAATAATGCTGGTTTAAATTTCGATAGATGTATAATATGAGATAAGCTTTCTTATAACATGAGAAAAATATTTTTCAAAATTTATTAAGGAATTGTTTTATTATCTTTTTATAGTGAGCACGTAAATCTGATTGTAAATTATATTTCACTTCCTTATACAACTTATTTGGTGGTGCATTTCCTTACTGACAGCAATGAGGTATGGGCAAAAGGATTAAGACTCTTCTCTTTCTTATTATTAGGGGATATATCACACTTATATATATTCTCTAAAAAAATATCACACTTATATATACCCTTTTTTATCATTTGAAGAGACATTTTACAACTATTATTTTCATGAGATATTATTATACTAAAATATAAAATCACCACACCCTTTTGTATTCCCCCTCTTCTCAGTCATACCTGAAATCACACTTATGATGACTGTACCAAGAACTCTAATCCCTACCACTGCCTCTATACGACCATCCTCATAATTTTATAATCCACCCATTAAAAATACAGACCTAACTCTTGCACAACAAACACTCAACCACAAATATATATAATGCAAATCACAAAGTCAAACAGGAATAGTTGATCATTTTTGATCATTTTCTCCTTTTTCAAAAAAAATTCTCTCTCTTTGATTCAATGGTGATTAGATAGGTAGTAAGTTGGTAGTAGAAAAAAAAAAAAAAAAAAAAATTCCTTTGAAAATTAAAGTCAGCATAGGAAGGCAGATGCATGTTAGTATATTCTTTACATCCAATTGTTTAATATGCACTATAAAATATACAGAAATATATAGTTCACCGACAAATTTATCACTCCTTCATGATTGCTAAATTAAAATATGCCTATCCCTTTGCCATATGAAGTGGTACGGAACCATCGACTGTAAAGTACACAGTCCTTTGCTTAGACAACAATTAAATGTAGCTTAAGGCGATCTTAGCGGGCTGCATTTTTTTACACAGAAAAGTGTGTATCATTTTAAAGAATGTAAAGGTGTGTCATTTTAAATGAGAGAAATAGATAGATAAAATGGGAGAAAGAGTGGACAAAAAAAATAAAAGTGTAGGTCTCACCTCTTTGTGAGAATGAAATGACATAAGTTGCATCATTTAAAAGAACAAATATTTTTTTTCCTTTTTTATAATCATGTGTTCGATCCTAGAGAACCGTAGGATTATATTGTAGGGTATGTGCTCAGAGATATCTTATAGACAGATCTTGGTTGGCTTATAGTCAATATCTCAATCACTGCGCACAAGCAATAGGCTTATAGCCGAGACGTGAGTGTGTGTGCAGTGTTGGCAGTAATAGTAAATGAGTTCAGATTGTGTACCTGGGGTTCTTTAGCTTTTTATTTATAGGGTTACCTCTTGAGTTTGGGTTGTGTAAATCTCCCAGTTGATGTAGGATTTAACCTCTTATTTTTAGGGATAACGGTTTTATCTTCATTATCTCTATCATCTTATGTTGTTAGGATAATTGTATCACTATCCATCAAGAGATTCATGGGTAGGTTATTAGGATATAGATATATTTTATAACATTTGCCCCCCAGCCCGGTAGTACGAAGCTCGAAGTACCGAGATGTCGAAGTTTATCTCTACCTCGGTCTTACCGAGGTAATTTATCTCTACCTTAGTGTTGCCAAGGTGATTTCTTGCACCATGATAGTCATGCGTAGACCATGCTAGTTTGGATATGCGTCAGATGTGTGAAAGTTTTCTTTTTTCTGCCACGGTTCCACTTTGTCGTATTTGGTCTTGGCTATAATGTTCAGGATAAGATCGAATCTGACCTCTGACATGTCAGCATGACCTTTCCTTTCTTGTGTATCCTGACAGTTATAGAGATACACGTGTTTCACCTCCATTGTTGGTTCGTGCATCGTGGAACATCTGCCATCCTGAACTTGCGCAGGTCATGATTATACTCATTAAATACATGGAGGGTGATTTTACCCTTTTGCCCCTAGCTACTTAATTGTTTGTAGCCCTTCCATCTTCGCGCCTAGGGTAGAATTTTACTTCAAATTCCCCTTCGTTATTTCTTCTCGCTTCATTTGCAACTTTAATCTCACTCTGGACATTTTCCTTTTGTCTCTAGTGTCCTCCTCTTCCAAACCATCGAGTCTAAAAGCTTCCTTGCTGTTGCTCTTTGTGAAGGTCATTGAAAAGTTCTGAGTTCATTTGCTTTTTCCTCTCTTCCCCATTAAATAGGTATTTCCTCCCCTTTCATTTCTTTTTACCATTGGTTTCAATAGTGTTTGAATGTCTTCAATCTTAGAAGTTTAGGGTGTTTTGGTTGTTCCCTGTTCTTTATTAAGGAAGGGTAGTGTGTTGTGTCCCCCTTTTTTTTAGTTCCTTTCGATTTTCAAAGAGGTTCTTCTTCTTTGGAGTTTCTAACGAGTATCCTTGGTCCATCTTCTGGTTCGGTTTCTGGCCGAGGTGATGGGGAAGAGGCTATTGATGAAGAGTTTGTAAGACAATTGCCTTAGTCAGTTCAATATTAACTTTTTGGTAAGGAGTATACCGAGGAGAAGCTTCTATCATGTCGGCTTCCGAGATCACCCAACTTCCTGTTGGAAACCCTTCTGGGCTTGACTTCCTTCCAGCGGTGACAATCCGGTGTGCGTGGGTCCTGATGAGAGTGAACCTCATTTTTTCTTTTTCTTTTTCTATCGAGATTTAATTACCAAGGTAAAACTTCGGTTCCCCCTTTCCGACTTCCATATTCTAGTGCTTCGTAGGCTTCGGGTTGCTCCTACACAGCTTCATCCCAATTCACGGGCTTTGTTCGAGGTTTCGAGCAAGTGTGTGGATATCTCAACCTTCCGTGTATAGTTTGTTTATTCTTTTTTCTGTTAAATGTGTATACAGCCCGGCCTGGGGGCCGAGGCTAAGGAAAGAAAGGGTTGGGTTAACCTTCGAGGTGCTCTAGGATGGGATATTTTTGTTCCTTTTACTCAATCCTTCAAGGGCTTCAAAGAGTCATATTTTACAAAACTAACCTTGATTTGAGCAACTATTTCTTACTTTTTCTTCTTTCTCTCTTTATTCACTCTCTCTATTCTTCCATCACTACAAAATAGAGCAACCTTTCATGGCTTCCCTCACCATGCCTACGTGCTCCCCGACCTCTCTTCAGCTTCGGATGGCCTTCAATGGCAGGAAATTCCCACTCACTTTGCACTCTCGAGTACCCAGTTTAAACCCTTTGCTTTTTGCATTTTCGCCTTTGATTGGGTTTTTTGTTTTTGTTTTATTTTATTGAAAAAATTATGAAATATCTTGAGGTATCCCAATTGTTGAGTCAACTATCTGGATTAAAACCTTTTCATTTTCAGATGGTTGATGGAAAATGAAACATAAATGGAGAGGGAGCGAGAGAGAGAGCAAAACGAGGGTTAATTTTGTCAAGTTTTTATGTGAAATTTTCCATGTCACGGGAATCCAAGAATATGGGTGGTATTCTTCAATGGAAATTTGGTCAGAAAACAAAATGTCAAGAAACTCACAATCCCAGAAAAAAAATTTAGAAGCCTTCTACCAAACATGGGTAAAGTGAATTACCATCCTCACTTTTCCAGGAATCCAAAAAAAGTCCATGTACCAAACGCCCACTAAAGGTATAATAGTTGGCAACTTACGAGGGATATCTCGCCGTGTTTGAGTTCAATACACATACAAGTCAACGAAGAGACACATACAGTAGCGATAGTTGAGGTCCTCAAGATCATACATTTGATTTATAGACTGTAATGAATTCCTCTGGTATATAGTATATCTTATGTGAAAAGTTCAAATATGAATATTCTGTTTGTAGGGCTGCATATTTGAAAAAGATGCCAAAAAAGGGCATTTGTTCGAACCATGCTAGAATATGTTAGGTTGCTCTATAATTTACTGGAATTCACCTCTCACCCTTTTATGAGATTTTATTTCAGGTCAAAAAGGGCAAGAAAATGGATCCAAAAATGCATGAATATGTTGCTTGTGAATATTGTATCTCGCGACCGCCTATGTGCTTGAACCCTTTGAACCTTATTAATTGGAGTTGTTGTTGTATTTAATTTTGTATTTGAAGAGTCTTGATAAAATGTGTGATGTATTTAGATCTAGTTGGTGTCAATGAGAATGTGGATTTGAATTTGAAGAAGGCTCAACAACCTTTGGACAAACTCTTTTGTGTGTACTTTTCGCCCTTATATGTTGTAAAAACCTATGTCGATTTGATATTTTGTTAGTGTTGAATTCGTATAAGTGCATTCTAATCCTCTTGTTATAAACATGTAAGCGCAGCATGTCATTGTTAACGTGGGGTGTTACAAAAACAACATAATAAGATACCAAAAAGTTGTATATTGAATGTTGGTTTCAACAATATTGTGTTAACATAATACGACACGAAAAACTTATAAGAGGATTAACGCAGATCAATTTTATATTTACTTACGGATTGACATGTAACACGATATAAATTTTTTCATATAAGTTTCTACCAACATAATAGATACACTTTTAAAAACGAGTTGACCCGAACACGAATTTTTCGTGTTATACTTGTATCATATGTGCCGGTCATATTGAAAATCGTTACCCTAACATATACTAATACATTAACTAAACTCCAAGTTAAGGTTGGCCGCAGATGTATATGATGCAAATCACAAAGTCAAACAGCAACAGTTGATCATTTTAAACCCTCCAAAAAAAAAAATTCCTTTGAAAATGAAAGTCAGCAGGGGAAGGCAGATGCATGTTAGTATATTCTTTACATCCAATTGTTTAGCATGCACTATAAAATATACAGAAATATATATTTCACCGACAAATTTATCACTCCTTCGTGATTGCTAAATTAAAATATGCCTATCCATTTACCATATGAAGTGGTACGGAACAATCGACTGTAAAGTACAGTCTCCTTTGCTTAGAGAACAATTAAATGTAGTTTAAGGCTATCTTAGTGGAGTGCATTTTTCATAATCATGTACAGTCCTAAGATGCAATAGAATGATTTATTTATTGTATAAAAAAAAATTCATCAAAATATAATCATAATACCCATGTGGCTTTCGAACCCAAAGCAAAGAGTACTGTTTAATATATTACATATGCCAGAGTCAAACACTAAAATCACGATCTAATTAGGTCCCATAATAAACATATTGGTACTTTTGTTTTAACTTAAAGCAAGCCGTCTTTCATTGAATTATTTTTTTCTGAGAGAAAAAGATTTTCTTTCTTGAATTGCTACTAATGCTTGGGATGTTTTATATCTATAGTTCTTACCGTTCACATGCAAAATTAGTCAGAATTTTCCAACATTTTATTCGATTTTATCAACTTAGCTATCTTTTGGTGAGTGGTGACCACCGCTTTTGAAAAAAAAAAAAATACGCGCGTACACTCCCCGTTTATATATTTAACATACTACGCACTGCAAATCGTTTTGAGGGAGAGTGGGATCGGAACACAAAACACAAGGTGCGGGTTGCCATATTGGGGACAGGTTCACATGTGATTTAGAATAACGAATAAATCTTTGGTACTACTGGAACATCAAAAATTCAGTACATTTCATCAATCAGAACATTACATGTCAGTCAAAATTCTCTCTTTTCTGTCACATTTTCTCTCTCTCCACTGATGTGTAATGCTCTCATTCGTGGGATGCACTGAATCTAAATGCTACAGTAACACCAAAGATTTATCCAAGAGTCGCATGCATGCTTTGTGAGATGTGGTTCAAATATGTGCTGACATGGTAGATCTGCTAGATTTGGTTGGTTCACGAGCTTCAACTCTTGGTGAGAACTTTCTATGCTATAGGGAAAAGGAAAACATAATCACTATTGAATAAAAAGTGATAATAAGTTAATGAATTAGAGTCATTTCTTATTTCATTGAATAAGTTAAAATAATCAATTTAATTTATTAATGTTTTGAAATATTATTCAATCGGTTTAGTTTTTTAAAAAATTGTCTAATTTAAAAAAAAAATGTATTTTTATGAAATCAATTAAATTTCTATATTTGTCAATAAGTTTTTTTATTATATTTTTTAATTTTTATATTTATCAAAATATTAAAAATTAATTTCATAAAAATATATTAAATACGATTAATTTATCAAATAAAATTAATGCAAGTTGTAAATATGTTAAGAATAAGTATAAACAAATACATTAAAATCTAAATTTCAAAAATAATTTTAAATTAATTATCAACCATTTATATATGTCTAAATCTAAATAAAGAACTAAGTTTAACTTGAATGAAATACAAAAAAAAAAAGGCATGAATAATATAGAATTTTGTAAATAATATATATAATATTACATAGTCGGATATGCAAATGAAACACGCAAGAATCCTTCAAAGTTAATTTGCAACGCTTGCGTGTGACTCTTCATCCGTCCTTCCCGCATCTATAAAAGGTGCCACTCCATTAATTGACAAGCAATGTATTTTAGGAATATGGTAATGTTATTTATACACCAAAAATATTATATTACTTAAAAAGGAAGGAGTGTAAAAATAGTCCAATAAACACGATATAAAAATAACATTGCCCTTTGCCGTAAGTGTGAATGCGTGAGTGATTAGGCTTATTTCACATTTAATCTTCAACAAAAATCTCCATATTTTTTCATTAAAAAATAGCTTAAACTTACTTGGTATATTAGACATTTCTAATTATAAGTAATTATTTAAAATTAGTTATGCTGATGATGTTAAAAGTTTATTTTTTTTAATTATCATAAGGCATTTTGACATTTTTAGAGTGTTTAACCAATCTCTACTTAGCCACATGCTCAACTAGACTTAAAGTCTTTCTGAATGGTATGCCATCTCAATCACACCTCATGGTGTGTTGATTTAATGTCAAATGTATAATTCTTCGTTTCGTATTTCTCTTCTCATCAAAACTTCAAATGTAACAACAAATAAGAAAAATGAACCCTTCATTTTGAATTTTTTTTATGAATTCAATTTTACTGCGTCTATTATGGAATGGGGTCGGGTCTTTCTCTCGCCCAAATCTTAATCTCGTAATTATTGATTAGATATTATTAGGTTTTGTTTAGGAGTTGGTTTTTTGAGGGGAAAGAAGAAAAGGGGAGGATTTTAGTAAGTCTTTCACTTATTTGTGAGTTTAAAAAAATAGGGGAAGAGAATTGAGGATTTTTGCTAAACCCTCCAAAACCCTTATTCTTCTTAAAATTAAAGTTCTCCCAATTTAGGGAGTGTAAGGCGGAAAATATTAAAAATTACTTATCTACACTTAGCATTGAAATATGAAAACTACATAAATATGAATTATTTTTAACTGTGACATTATTAGAAAAGTCTTAAATATAGACAGAATTTATCAACGAAAAATATTTCGTCAAAAATAGTGATAAATTTTTCATAAAAATCATATACGTCAAAAAATTTCCGTCAAAACTAAAGACAAAATTAGAGACGAAACCAGATTTTGCCATAATCACTCACATAAATCTTCTACGGAAAAAATTAAATCTAAATTCCGCTGAAACTTTCAACAAAAATATTTTCGTCCAAAATTTTGACGAAACACATTTCCATCGGAAAGTTTTGACGTAAAATAATTACGTCAAAATTTTTTATGGAAACATTTCCATCAAAATTTGTAACTAAAAACATTCCTGTAAAAAAATCTGACGGAAATTTTTTGTTTGTCAAAATCTTTTACGGAATATAAATTTCATCAAAATATTTTACAAAAAACATTTCCATCGAGAATTTGTGACGAAAAAAAATTTCATCAAAATTCTTACAGAATTCAAATTTCGTCGAAAGTTTTCAATGGAAACATTTTCGTTAAACTTTTTAACAAAAAAAAAATCGTCAAAATTTTTAACGAAACACATTTCCATCGAAAATTTTCGACGAAAAATATTTTCATCAAGTTTTTTGATAAAAATTATATCCTTCAAGATTTTCAACGGAACATATTTCTGTCAAAATTTTTCGACAAAAAATATTTCCGTAAAAAATTTTATCGCAAAATAAGTCGATAAAAATTTTTGACGGAAAAAAATTCAGTCAAAATTCTTTACAAAATCTAAATTTCGTCGAAAGTTTCGAATGAACACTTCCCTCTGAATTTTTTACAAAACAATTTTCGTTGAAATTTTTTATAAAACACATTTCCATCGAAATTTTGAACGAAAAACATTCCATCAAAATTTTTAACGGAATCCTTTTTTCGTTTAAAATATTTGATGGAGGAAATCATTTTCCTCAAAAATTTTGACGAAAACTGAATTTTGTCAGAAATTCCGATAGAAATTTTATTTCTGTAAAAAGTTTCATCGGAGAAAAAATTTCGTCACTTTTCCACGAAAAAAAATTCGGTGACAAAATTTTCGTCATTTGCAACATAGAAATTTCATTGAAAATATGATATTTTTTAGTATTGAGAAAAGTATATAAATAATTTTGTTAGAAATTTTTAATTTAATTTAATTTGTAAAATATAATAACTATATTAATTTTTAAAAAAGGTTAAAATGGTAAAGATATCTCATTATCCCTCCATTTTTTAACTCCCAAACAAGGGAAGATAATACCCTCCAATTTCCTTCCCTTCCTTCCCCTCCCTCCCCCGTGGATCCCGTTCCTTCCCTTCCCCTCCAAACTCCCAAACAAAGCCTTAAGAGAGGAAAGCAAAAGATTTAGGAGGTAATTCGCGTGCTTTAGATGCACAATGAAGATACTATAATATATTTGAATAAAGGAGGATATATATGAAAATTACATGACGTGAGACTTTATCTCATATACTAGACTATTCTATATACAATACTTTTAACACTCCCCATCAAGATGGAGCATACAAATCGTAAGCTCCAAGTTTGTTATATATATAATCTATTCTAGGGACCCTCAAAGACTTAGTAAAGGCATTTGTTAGTTGATCATTTGAGTTGGAAAATTGTGTAACGATGTCACCTGATGAGACTTTCTCCCCGATGA
Source organism: Gastrolobium villosum (assembly GCA_032173675.1). NCBI lineage: Eukaryota > Viridiplantae > Streptophyta > Magnoliopsida > Fabales > Fabaceae > Gastrolobium > Gastrolobium villosum. The sequence continues at coordinate 70,481 of JAVKPL010014107.1, forward strand.
AGTGATAATCTATCTCAATATGCTTAGTTCTCTCATTAACACTGTATTAGAGGCAATATGCAAGACAACTTGATTATCGAAAATGAGAGTTACTCTATTCTAGGGACCCTCAAAGACTTAGTAAAGGCATTTGTTAGTTGATCATTTGAGTTGGAAAATTGTGTAACGATGTCACCTGATGAGACTTTCTCCCCGATGAAGTGATAATCTATCTCAATATGCTTAGTTCTCTCATTAACACTGTATTAGAGGCAATATGCAAGACAACTTGATTATCGAAAATGAGAGTTACTACCTTGGTGTGACCAAACTTCAATTACTCAAGTATTTGATTTAGTCAAATAAATTCACAAATGGTTATGACCATGGAGCGATACTCTGCTTCAGCACTCGATTTGGCAACCACACTCTATTTCTTACTTTTTCACGAGATTAAGTTATCTCCAATGAACACATAATATCCAAAGGTGGATCTTCTATCAATAGATCAACCTGCTCAATTAGCATCTAAGTATCTCATGACTTTAATATGACCTTTGTCCCCATAAAAAAGGCCTTTTCGTGGAGTTGACTTAATGTACTTGAGAATATGAATTACTGCATTCCAATGATCTTCATAAGGAGAGATAAGGAACTGACTCAATATAATAACACAAATGAGATATCTGGTCTAGTGACAATGAGGTAGTTTAGTTTCTAAACTAATCTACTATACCTTTCTGGATCGGAGAATGGCTCCCATTGATTTGGTCAAAGCTTGACATTTGGATCCATAGGAGTGTCAATTATCCTTGCATTCAACAAAGTTGTTTCCTAAATAATATCCATAGCGTACTTCCTTTGAGATATCACAATGTCGTCTTTAGACTGGACTACCTTTACCCCTAAGAAATATTGAAGGTTACCAAGATTCTTTGTTTGAAATTGATGATTGAGATGTTGTTATTTTACTTTAGTAAGCCATGATGATCGTTACCTATAATGACAATGTCATCAACATACATGACCAAGTAAATGGATCTTGAAACTGAGTGGTCAACTTCACTTTGAGGGAAACCAAATTATTTAATAGCAGTGCTAAATCTCTCAAACCAAGCACATGGAAACTGTTTGAGACCATATGGAGATTGATAAGCCTCTAGCATATATATGATTTTGAGCCAAAATGAGAAAGAAATCTTGATTAATCTTGGATAAAAGGGCTAGAATTACTATTAATTTGATAAATCTCAATCAAAGATTGTGCAACTCACTTCCTTCTGATTTTGTAGGAAACAGGACAAAAAGAGGGACTTTTGGAAGTATTAGGCTGAAGTCCCACGCTCACAGCGTGGGTGTGATGCTGACGGCGTCAGAGGAACTTTTAAGCTAGAAGCCCCACGCTCACAGCGTGGGTGTGGCGTTGACAGCGCTAGAAGGACTTTTCATCCAGAGGCACTCACGCTCACAGCGTGGGATCCATGCTAGTAGCGCCAGCATCCAGAGACATCCACGCTCACAGCGTGGAAGTCATGCTAAGAGCGCCAGTTTGTGGGAAATAACATCATCGGGCTTTTCATGGGCATTTTTGGAAGAAGAAATGAGGGATTATAAAAAGGATGCTTCATGACAGAATTAGGTATTCCATCATTAGAGAACCGTTGTGCTTCAGGGAGAGAGAGCTCCTGAGAGATCTTCTAGTTCATCTTTGTTCTTCCATTCTTCTCTTTGTAGTTTATGTTGAATATTCATAGCTCAGCCAAAACCATGGTTGGCTAGTTTTCTTTATTGTAGTTAGGGTCACAATCCCTTTGTGAACCCTTTTATGATGGATTGAATTATATTTGCTCGTTGATTTTAATATATTTTATTTTTACTCTGTGCTTATTGTTTATTATTTCTGTTAGACTTGATCAACCTAATAGGAGATAATAATTTGGGAATTAGGGCTCGCAATAGGAACATTGGGGTTTTGGTTCTGAAAGGGGGTAAAGTAACAATTTATGCATGCTCTAGGGATAGACTTGTGTGAATTGCAGTCGTTTGATTTATCGGGATTAATGCTTAATTTCATGCGGGGTTGCTAAGGAATTAAGATTCCAATTGGATTAAAGGGTTAGATCGCAAAAGGATTGAGATTTAACTAATTATTTTTAGATGATAATTTGTCTGAGTTATTAAAATGAATGAGCATTGTTAATCAATCCAAAGTTTAAAGTGGGGATCATATGGTGAGTGTACCTTAGCTGCAATGCCTTTTATGTCAGAATATGACATTTTCTAGAATTCACGTGTCGGCGTGTCGTGTCGCATGTCCTGTATCAGTGTTGGTGCATCATAGGGAATAAGGATAAGATAGTATTTGAATTAGGCAAAAAAATTAAAATATTACTATTTTAATAAATAATTACGAATACATAGCAGTTTCGAAACTATTTACAAATCTATAGCAGTCAGTGGTAAAAAAAAATTAATTTATGAACCGTAAAACTTTGAAAAGGTATAACTTTTGACTCGGTTATCCGAATGAGGTAATTCTTTTTTTGATTCCATATAACTTTTCGAGATCTACGCAATGACATCTCATTTGATATATTTTATCTCTCACAAACACAATTCAAATTTGCAATAATTGTATTATATAGTGTATTACAACAAAATTTAAAAAATTATTATTAATAAGAAAAATAAAATAAAGATTAAATTTGTGATTTAAACTCAAAAGTTAATTTGAAAAATCTGTATTAATAAAGAAAATAATTAAATAAATATTCTAAACACTTGGTAGAATATTATATAAATTTGTATATATTTTAATAATTAATAAATAAACTTGTAAACTATTTTTTTTCAAACACTTGGCAGAAGTATATATTTTAATATGACATTAAGTATCCTTATTTATAGATGGGTTAATCTACTTTGGTGCCATCTTTATATTATCATTGTTGCAAATTTGAATTGTGTTTTTGAGAGATAAAATATATCAAATGAGATGTCATTGCGTAGATCTCGAAAAGTTATGTGGAATCGAAAAAAGAATTACCTCATTCGGATACCCGAGTCAAAAGTTATGCCTTTTCAAAATTTTACGGTTCATAAGTTAACTTTTTTTTGCCACTGACTGCTATAGATTTGTAAATAGTTTCAAAACTGCTATGTATTCGTAATTATTTATTAAAATAGTAATATTTTAATTTTTTTGCCATTTGAATTACGTAAACAACTTCTATTACTATCCTTTTATTTGTTTGTTCTTTAAATTATATTCATCAACTTGATAGATAACTCTCAAATAATAAATTTAACTTTGATTCCATAGAATTTTCAACTGCAAACAACAAAAGCATCTTCACATTTATTAGTAATCTCATAGTTAAAAGAAAGATAAAGAAAAATGAAAGACAATTATAATCCATGAACTTACTCCAACCAATTAATTGGTATTTATTCAAAATTAAACAAGTTGAGAGAAAGTGGATGTTCCTTGCAATAATTATATATTTTTTTATATAAAGATAAAATTATTTTATGCAACTAAAATGATACGTTTGTTTAGGGAAAAAACATGGAGAATTTTACAAAATTTATGTCGTAAGAGAAAAATAAAATTTCTAAGATACCTTGAATTTTTTTCTCTAAATCCCAAGCACATTTTTTAATGTTTTATTTATATATTTATAAAACTATTGCTCGTAAGAAAAGGAAAAAATAGCATAGTATTTTTATTGTCATTATATTAGATTCCATGTTTAGATGTCATGATCTTTATTTCATTTAGATGTCATCTTTACTTCTAAAATTAAATTTTCAATTGAAAGGCTATAAATTTGATGTTAAGAGATTAATTTTATTGGGAAAAAGAAAATCTTCATATTATGAGCTTAATAAGATTACTTTTATTTGTTGACAACATGAAGCATGATTTAAGAAAGCAAGAAGAGAAGAGAGCCTCACAAGTTTAGCTATGTGACTTCCAAGATCGATCACCATTTTCTTCTACAAATTAAGCTTAGGCTTGCCTTCCTCTCTTGTGACCAAACAAAATTAACCTCAAGGAAGAAGGCACATGTGCAGTGCACATGCACATCAATTCATGTTCCGTCAATGAGTGGCCCAAAAACCATTTCTTGTAATAAAAGTAAAATTGAAGCCAATTCAATAATTATTAATTATTGAAAAACAAAAGCCCCTTTCACACCCCATTGCCCAAAAACAAAATAAATTATCAGATAGTGACTAAAAGAAAAAGAGTGAAGAGAGAGAAACTGCATTAACTAGCTGGTTACAATTTGCAGATTCTCTCCACTCCTTACCCCCTCTCTCTCTCTCTCTCTCTCTCCATAAGTACCCCTTTACCTCGTGTCCATTCCCATTCACTCAAACCAACACAACCTAACAAATCTCTCTCTCTCTCTCTCTCTCTCTCTCTCTCTGCAATGGCTGGAATGGGTCCTCTCTGCATTGCAACATTGGTCACTCTTTTTGTTGCAACAAGTGCTCGAATTCCGGGTGTTTACACCGGTGGCTCATGGCAGAGTGCCCATGCCACTTTCTACGGTGGCAGTGATGCCTCTGGAACAATGGGTATAACCCTTTTCCACAACACACATTTCCTCTCTCTCACTCTTCACCATTTTGCATTCTCATTTTTTTCTTCGAATTCCACTCTCATTTCCTTTTGGGGCTATACCCATTAGAAAAGTTCTCATTTTTAATGCTTTACAACACCCCAATATCATTACCCTGTAGTCTTAATAATGCAAGTTAACATCTTTTAGCTCTGAAATGATTTTTTTTTTTTATTCTTATTTTTTACCATTATTTTTTTTAGGTGGTGCATGTGGATATGGGAATTTGTATAGCCAAGGGTATGGTGTGAACACTGCAGCACTGAGCACAGCACTTTTCAACAATGGCTTGAGTTGTGGTGCATGCTTCGAGATCAAGTGTGACCAAGATCCAACATGGTGCAACCCTGGAAACCCTTACATCACCATCACCGCCACAAACTTTTGTCCTCCGAATTTGGCTCTTCCCAGTGACAATGGTGGCTGGTGCAACCCACCACGCCCTCACTTTGATCTCGCCATGCCAATGTTCCTCAAGATCGCTCAGTACCGTGCAGGAATCGTCCCCGTCAGTTACCGCCGGTGAGTTTTGCAACCCCTTTTCTTAGATTTGCTTTTTCTCATGTTTTTTTGCTGTTTGGATGGTGGGAAAATCAGGGGGAAAGTAGTGAGAAAATCTCAGTCTGCGTTATTTTTTTGTTTTATTTGTTTGTTAGTTATTTTTTTATTATAATATTTTTAATTTTTTTTTGAAGTGGGGTATTATTATAGTTCTCTTTATAGAAGTCCCCTGAAATTGTAAATTTGCATCTGAGTTTTGGTGTTTTTTTTTTTTCATTTTGGAAACAGAGGTCACATGTCTTGTACAGTTATACCCCAATACCCATACCAAACAGAACTTATGTTTATTGTTTTCTTCCCAAATTCCTGCTGATTTTCTTGGCAAACAAACAAACAAACTCTCCATTACCCAACCAGAATAGCCGTTTTACTTTTTTATTATTTTTTTATTTTTTAGTGGTTTAGTAAAGTTTTACCTAAAATCATAACTTCAAGATTGGAACATAATTAATATTTAGTCAATTTGTATTAAATAGTTATGGCTCTTTGGATCTAAATGTGGCTTAATAATAATAATAATAATAATAATAATAATAATATACTGTTAGCTTCGTTCCTTACCCAAACAGAATAGCCACATTACTTAATTAAATGGGGGGCTTTTTCTTTTTTTGTAATTGACATCAGTGAATAATTAAATCAAGATATAATTAAAATCATGCTTAACATAATTAATATTTAATCAATTTATATTTATATAGTTCTGGTTTTTTGTTTCAAGATGTAGTTTTTTTTTTTTATTATATAAAATCCAAATTCGTCGCTACAGAATATTCTACTTCTACTTGTTTAAGATGTAGCTTTTTTTCAATAGTATATATTTTTTTTGATACATTTTTAATAGTATACTGTTATACATCAAAATCAAATATTTATTTCTCTATGGTAGATTAATTTGTGAGAATTTATTAATGAGAACCTTTCCTCTTTTATGATATTGGTTCACATAATGACCAAACTAACCTCAAACCATCAACAGATCACAGGCTGAATCTATAAATTCATCATCCGACCTTGGGTGATTCACTGCTAAAATGACCCGAGAAAAAATAAGAATTTTCCCGGAAAATATAGGCACGGCCTAGAAAACATTATTCCTAGTTCTGTGCCGGTGTGTTAGGTCACAGTTACGTTACACATCCTACAATGAAAATGCACCAGGGTTTTTTTGGGCACCGTAAAATATTAAATTACCAAAATTCCTAGTCAAACCTTGAAGTTTTAACTGTCAACAGTGATTGATGTTACTATTCTTTTTTTCTGAACTTTTCATAAATAATTTATTTATTTTATTTTATTGTGGTACAGGGTCCCATGCCGAAAGAACGGTGGAATCAGATTCACAATTAACGGTTTCCGTTACTTCAACTTGGTTTTGGTAACCAACGTTGCTGGGGCAGGGGATATCGTGCACGTTAGTGTGAAAGGAACCAAGACAGGGTGGAACAGCATGAGCAGAAATTGGGGGCAAAATTGGCAATCCAATGCTGATTTAATGGGCCAGGCCCTTTCCTTTAGAGTCACCGGCAGTGACAGACGCACCTCAACCTCCGTGAACGTGGCACCACCTAATTGGCAGTTTGGTCAAACCTTCACGGGCAAGAATTTCCGTGTCTAAAAAAAAAAGTCAAAACAAAAAAAAGTTTTATGGCTCTTGTGTAGTTTTGAAGTTTGGTTTAGTTTTCCCGCTTTCAAACTTTCCTCTATTTTCCCGGGAAAGTTTGAAGCTATGTTGGGTAAAGTGGGTTGGGACAAAAAAGTAAGAGAAGGGTAGATAGAAAAGTTAAAGTGACTTTATTATAAATGTGAGTGAGTGGGGGGTGTATGGTGAAGTTAGCTTTTTTTTTTTTTTTTTTTTGGGTGATTTATGAGTGTTATTATTATTATAAGTATAATGGGCATTGGTGGTATATTTATTACCCAGCAATGCTTTTTAACTGAATGGATGCTGAGGAGGCTTCAAGGTGCATGTAGCCCGCAGCGAGCTTTGTTATGAACGTGAAATATTATATATAATATTATGTTTTATTTGTGATAAATGCCTCTTTTAAATGGTTGAATTGTGTTGCTATCTGATGTAGTTCCTGCCAAATTGAGGTACATTTATTTTGGTGTTAGCTTAAATGTTTATTTTATGGCTTAAATCTAGACGTGTAGTAATTGCGTTGGTAATATTCTTATGTCCCGAAAATGATGATTCTCTGTGCTTTTGAAATATTTTGTTAGTTCTTATCACTTTGTCTAAAAGTTTTATCTTTTCCTTCTTTTTCACGAATTAAAGTACTTAGGAGCAATATTGTCAAGTTCGAGACGAAACATAAATTTTCTATTTTCTATCACTTAAAGTCAAGATATAAAATTATATATACATGTAAAAAAAATCACATAATGAATATGTGTGTTGAGTTACTTATCTATCTAAACAAGAAAATTATTTTCATAATCAAGTATCAAAATTATAAACAGTGATAAGTAATGGATAACCAATCTGCTCTAATTGCTTTATACACTGTTGATTTTGGATCATCGCTCATCAGGATATAATTTCACTTCTTTCAATGCACACAATGATCCTAAAACACAAACGGTTCTCATAGTATAACTTTTAATAGAATTGCAGCTTTATAAAACATAATTATAAAAAGGGAAAAAAGTTTCCGATGTTATTTTAGATAAATTTATCTAATGTTCGTCGAAACGACGTCGTTTTGTGGTTGAAAAATTAAAAAATTAAAGTGATAAAGACTATTATAACCCTGAAATAAATTAAAATTATAAAAATATCATGATTTTCATTCCAAAACGACGTCGTTTTAATAAACATTAGATAAAGTTATCTAAAGTGACATAAGGAAAAACAAATCCTTATAAAAAATATACATCCAAACAAAAAGATATTAAGATATTGTGAATATGATTTAGGGAAAATGAAAATTATGTTTTTTTTTTAAATCTTTTTTTTTTAATTTTTAGTTTTAAGTAAAAATGGTCAAAACGGTAAAAACGTAAATTTTTACCATTTTTATGTTTTTACACAACATTTCTATCAGTTCTCACCAAAAATAATTTTTAATTGAGTTTTAACACGCATCACTCTAATAAAACCATAAAAATACAAGTTCCAAGCTGCTGATTTGGAATCGAGCGTTGACAATAAAAGCAAATGAATGAATAACTTGAAAAATTACAGTCAAGTAGGTATACATTGAATTCTAGCCATTTTAGGGTAAAACTAATGTGAAACAAATCAAGGTGGTCCTATGGACATTTGTAAAAACACATTTGATTGGAATGTATGCATAATGTTTAACTATTATAGTAAAAAGTAAATTGTAACACAATGATCTATCTTTTTTCTTTATCACATGGGATTTTAAAGATTAATATCATGGCTAAAATTGAAAAAGAAAGAAGGGGCCATTGTGGGTGACAAGTGTATACCCAAATCTTTTTGACCCGGACCATGAGACTGCTAAGGTCATGGTAATTTCATGTTTTTCAATTTTGGGTTGTTTTCTGATTTCTTGCAATCGCATCTGATGCATATTTTAGGATAATACTGTGTCTTTAATCATTTAATAGGAGATCTTTATATAATTTACAATTGCCTTAAGAGGTAAGATAAAGATACAAAACTGAACCAATTGTCCTTATCCTTGATATAATGAGATATGATTTTCACATCCTTATCCTTATTTCTAATCCTTCACTTTAAGTTGGAACATTGAGTCAATAAATGCCCAACTTGCAAAATAGAAAAATCAAATTGATTCTTTCCCAATATTTTAACGAAAAATATATATAAAAGAGACAAAATAAATATCTATTCTTGATTTCACCACATTTTTTCATGTCTTTTGCCCGGTTAGTGTAAAACCCTCATAATAATAATAATAATAATAAATCAATCATAAATTATTACAAATAACATTCCAAAACATATAATTCAATCATAAATTATTACAAATAAAATTTTTAAAACATATAATTCAATCACAAATTATTATAAATAACATTCTAAAAATATATAAATCAATCATAAATTATTATAAACAACACTTCAAAAATATATTAATCAATCATAAATTATGAAAACATAATTCCAAGACATTCCACATGTAAATGTTTTCTTTAATGATTATTAGGTAAATAATATTTCACTATTACCATATTAATTTTTACATTTGGCATGGTAATATTTTTCCTATAAATAGAAGTTAGATGAACCATTAGCCATTGCTTGAAAATAGAGAGAAATTAAGGAGAGAAGCGTCTCTAGAAATTTAGAGAAAAAAAAAACTCTACTAAGAAGAAAAAGATAAAAAAAAAAAGGAATTTTTGAGTGAAGAAGCTTTATAATAAGGAAATATAAAAGTAATAGTAAGGATGTAGACGACAGAGCCTAAAATAGATGATGCGTGTGCAAGAAGAAGTATTAGCCAATAAAATCTATATTTTTATTTAGTTTTGAAGTTCTGTATTAGACCACATTTATATTTTGGCCGTGATAATTAGAAGAAGGTCAAAGAAATTCAGAAATTGAAGGATGTAAAGCAGCTTGGTTATGGATAACCTTAGATAACTTTTTTTTTTTTATTATGGTTTGGTAAATACCCAGTTTATGAAATAAAGAGTAAATATCCTTTTTGATGCTCAGCAAATTTCACGATGCCCATTTTAGTTCCTAGCAAATAAAAAGGCCCATTGTGGTCCCTAAGAAATTCAAAATGAACCCATTTAGTTGAAATTGTGGTCCTCACAAATTCAAAGAACTCTATATTAGTCCCTAAAGGACTAAAACAGGTCCATTTTGAATTTCTTAGGGGCCACGAATAGCCTTTTTATTTGCTAGGGACTAAAGTGAGCATCATGAAATTTGCTGAGGACCAAAAAGGGTATTTACTCTAAAATAAAATGCATTTTTATATGAAACTGGCTTTTAAAAATAACCGATTTTTTGAATGTGGAATAGTTTGGTTATGGATTGGTTTAGTTCTTTTGAACATTCTGAACACCCCTAC
>JAVKPL010014108.1:0-82765 GCA_032173675.1 Gastrolobium villosum
TCATAGGTTTCCAAACTTTCATCGTTGTTGATTTTCAAATAATCAAAAAGAGCAAAAATACGTTTTATTTTACAATTTAAATTTCCACACAATCCTGACATTCGTGTCAAAAATCTCTTGGAATATTTAATCTTCAAAGGAATAGTTTAATTGATTTAGATACACTCTCTGTGGATTCGACCTTACTTACTACTTATTACTTGCGCGATTCGGTACACTTGCCGAGCTACGTCAAGTTTTTGGCGCCGTTGCCGGGGAGTGTTTTTCTAAAATCAATTAATCTTGATTTTTAAAGATTAAATTGTTTTTATTTTATTCTATTTTATTTTTGTTTTTGCATCTGTGCTACTAATCTTTTCTCTGAAGTTGTATGCAAGGCAGTGCTTTTCTAAGGAGAAGCGAACGAATTGCTCAAAAGGAGAAGGAGAGAAAAAGAGCACAGACAACTACTACTCAAGTAACTGAAAACCTACCACTTGAGATACCAGAGATGGCTGCTCCAAATCAAAATGCTGATCCTCGCATGAACACCATTCTCACGCCTGTCTTTAACAGGCCCAATGCTGGAATTGTTCCACCTGAACTTGGGAACAATCAATGGGAGCTCAAGTCCAACATCATTCAGCTGGCTGAGAGAGAAAAATATGGAGGAGAGGATAATGAAGATCCTCACAGATTCGTTGACAGATTTTTAAGAATCTGTGACTCCACAAAGCCTCCACACGTTTCTGATGATGCAATACGATTGAGACTTTTTCCTTTTTCTGTTAAGGGAAAAGCTCTTGATTGGGTGGAAAGACAACCTGCGGATAGCATCATTTCTTGGGAGAACTTGTCTGAGAAGTTCTTTGCAGAGTTCTTCCCCATGGAGAAATACAACAACATGGTGAATGATATCACGTCTTTCAAACAACTTATGGGAGAGACCATCTGCGCCTCTTGGAATAGATTCAAGGCCCTCATGAGAAAGGTTCCTCATTATAACCTATCTCAAGGCGATCAGGTGAGAATCTTTTTCAATGGTTGCCTGCCGGAAATGAAACTGGTTATCAATACTGCAGCAGGCGGTTCTTTGGGTGATAAGCTAGCTTCTGAGTCATATCATCTGATTGACAAGTTAGCTAAGAATGAGAATGAGACATCTTCAAGGATGGGAAGAAGGGAAGTAGTGCCACTCAGTGATAATGATGCAATGCTGGCAGAGCAAAAGTTGCTATCTCAACAGATGTCTAATCTGAATGCAAAGTTTGAGAGGATGCAGCTTTCTAAAGTTCAAGCTAATGCAGTTGGTTTTGACTGTGAATACTGTCATGAAGATCACGACACCAATGCTTGTCCTACACTGATGTCTTCAGATTCTTCTCAACAGGTGCAAGTGAATGGCATTTGGTATGACCAGCGCCCTAATCAGCAAAACTTTTCAAGAAATCAGAATAACTCTGCTGGCGGTAATAGCTACCAAAGGAAGAATTATCAAGGTACTGGCTTAGATATGAAGTCTGATAACTATCTAAAGCCACCACCTATTCCACAAAGAGAGCCTTCTGATTTGGAGCGTTTAGTGGGAACTTTAGCACAAAGTACTAACGCTTTCATGGAAGAGAGTAAGGCTAATCAAAAAAGTACCAATGCTTTCATTGAGGAAAGTAGAGCTGAGTCCAGGAATACCAAGGCTTCAATCAAGAACCTGGAATATCAGGTTGGTCAACTTGCCCAACAGCTGTCTGATAGAGCACCAGGTACCTTTCCTGGCAATACTACTATCAATCCCAAGGATAGTTGTATGGCAATTACAACTAGAAGCGGTAAAGTGGTGGCATCCCCATCAAAACCTATAGTTGAGGTAGAAGAGGAAGAGAAGGTTGAAGAGGTGGAGAAGTCTGAAAAAGAAGCTGAAAAGTCTCCTGAAATAGTGAAACCGGCTGATAATCGGAATGAGCAATCTACTCTTCCGAAAGAGAAGTTTGAGCTCAGTGAAGAGTACCTTATGAAAATGGCACCTTATCCTGGAAGGTTGAAGCCAGAATTGAAGGCAAAAAGCTATGACAGATTCCTTGAGATTTTCAAGAAGTTGCATGTGAACATTCCGTTTGCTGAAGCATTGGCTAATATGCCAAATTATGCAAAATTCATGAAAGATCTCCTCTCCAGGAAGCACAAGCTACAAGAGTGTCAGACAGTTGCACTTACTGAGAAGTGCAACGCTATTATTACTAGGAAGTTTCCTCCTAAGCTTCGTGATCCTGGAAGCTTCAACGTTGAAATCGAAATTGGTGATACAAAGATTGGCAAAGCTTTGTGTGATTTGGGGGCGAGCATTAATCTGATGCCCTTATCTGTCTGTAAAGCCTTGGGGATTACTGAATTGAAGCCTACTTTGGTTTCTCTTCAGCTTGCTGATAGATCCTTAAGGAAGCCAAGTGGTATAGTCGAAGATGTCCTTGTGAAAATTGACAAGTTCATCTTTCCGGCTGATTTTATTGTGCTTGATATGGAAGTGGAAAATGAAATGCCTCTCATATTGGGTAGACCTTTCCTGGCCACAGCTCGTGCTATGATTGATGTGGAGCAAGGAAAGCTGGTGTTAAGAATGAATGATGACATAATTACTGTCAATGTCTTTGATGCTATGAAAAGACCATATGATGATAGTGATTGTTTCAAAATTAATGTCTTAGAAGAGGTGGTACATGAAGATAAAACTCCCTTGCAAGAATTGACATTTGAATTGCAAGAGCGAGATCATATCCCTTTTGAGGAGGATATTAAGGCTGCTGATGAGTTCCTTGAGCATAAGGAATCTGACAAGGAAATAGGTGCTCCTAAAGTTGATCTTAAGGAGTTGCCTACTACTCTGAAGTACATGTTTCTGGGGGATAATGAGACATACCCGGTGATTGTAAATAACGGGTTATCTGCTGATGATGAGAAGAAGTTGAAACAAGTTCTTCTAGAGCACAAGACTGCTTTAGGATGGTCCATTGCTGATCTAAAGGGTATAAGTCCTTCCTTCTGCACGCATAAAATTCTCATGGAGAATGATATCAAACCGGTAAGGCAGCCTCAGAGGAGATTAAACCCCATGATGAAAGAAGTAGTGAGAAAAGAAGTTGTTAAACTTCTTGATGCAGGCATGATTTATTCTATATCAGATACTGCATGGGTAAGCCCTGTGCAAACCGTGCCTAAGAAAGGGGGTGTCACTGTGGTGAAGAATGATAAGGATGAGTTAATCTCTACCAGGACAATTACTGGCTGGCGGATGTGCGTCGACTATAGAAGGCTTAATGAAGCAACAAGGAAGGACCATTTTCCTCTTCCTTTTGTGGATCAAATGCTGGAAAGGTTGGCGGGTCACTCTTATTATTGTTTTCTAGATGGATACAGTGGCTATAATCAAATTGCAGTGACTCCTGAAGATCAGGAGAAGACAACATTCACTTGTCCTTTTGGCGTTTTTGCCTATAGGAGGATGCCGTTTGGGTTATGCAATGCACCTGCTACTTTTCAGAGATGCATGTTATCAATTTTTTCTGATATGGTGGAAAAGTTCTTGGAGGTATTCATGGATGACTTTTCTGTCTTTGGCTCTTGTTTTGATGATTGCTTAGGCAATTTGTCTAAAGTGCTGAGAAGATGCCAAGAGACAAATCTGGTTCTCAACTGGGAGAAATGTCACTTCATGGTTCAAGAAGGCATTGTGCTTGGACACAAAATTTCAAAGGATGGTATAGAAGTAGATAAAGCGAAGCTGATGCTCATTGAAAAACTACCTCCTCCAATTAATGTTAATGGAGTGAGAAGTTTCCTTGGTCATGCTGGCTTTTATAGAAGATTCATCAAGGATTTCTCTAAAATTGCCAAGCCACTAAGCCAACTTCTGATGAAAGACAATGAGTTTGTTTTCGATGATGCTTGCCTTAAAGCATTTAATTTGCTAAAGGAAAAGCTCACTACTGCTCCTGTTTTGATATCTCCTGATTGGAATATGCCGTTTGAGTTGATGTGTGACGCTAGTGACTTTTCTATTGGTGCTGTTCTTGGGAAGAGAAGAAACAAACTGTTGCATGTTATCTATTATGCCAACAAGGTTCTGAATGAAGCACAAGTGAATTATGCAACAATGCAGAAGGAGGTGCTTGCTGTGGTCTATGCACTTGATAAATTTAGACCATATCTCCTTGGTGCCAAGACAATCATTTTCACTGATCATGCGGCTATAAAATACTTGATTTCTAAACAAGATGCCAAACCACGACTGCTAAGGTGGATGTTGTTGTTCCAAGAATTTGATTTGGAAATAAAAGACAAGTCGGGGATGGAGAATAAAGTTGCTGACCACTTGTCAAGAATTCAAGAGAAGAGCCTGCAAGATGATCCTGCTATAGAGATCAACGATTCTTTTCCTGATGAACAAGTTCTTACAATTTCTTTAAAATTGTTTGAAAAGCCAATTTTTGCTTTGCATGTGGAGCCTTGGTTTGCTGACTTTGTCAACTTTAAAGTGATCAAGAAAATACCTCCTAATTTCACAAAGCAACAAGTGAAAAAGTTCTTGTATGATGCAAGGAGGTATGTATGGGATGATCCATTTCTTTATTTCCAATGTGTTGATGGAATCTTGAGAAGATGTGTATCGGAGTTGGAAATCAAAGAAATTTTATGGCATTGTCACAATTCTGATTATGGTGGCCATTTTGGTGGTAATAGAACTGCTCAAAAGGTGTTGCAAAGTGGTTACTATTGGTCTACACTTTTCAAAGATGCAAGAGAATACGTTGAGAAGTGTGAAAGATGTCAGAAAACGGGTAACATTTCCCGTAGAGATGAGATGCCTCTAAACACTATTATGGAGGTAGAATTATTCGATTTATGGGGGATTGACTTCATGGGACCATTCCCATCTTCCTATTCCAACCAATATATTTTGGTAGCTGTTGACTACGTTTCTAAGTGGGTTGAGGCATCAGCTCTTCCTACTAATGATGCCAAAGTGGTTGTGAATTTTCTGCGGAAGAACATTTTTACCAGGTTTGGTGTGCCGAGAGCAATCATAAGTGATGGAGGCTCTCATTTTTGTAACAAGCAGTTTGAGAATCTGTTGGCCAAGTATGGTGTCAGGCATAAGGTTGCTACACCTTATCATCCATAGACTAGTGGCCAAGTGGAAGTTTCCAACAGGGAACTGAAGCGAATCCTTGAAAAGACTGTTAGCATTTCTCGGAAGGATTGGTCAAAGAGATTAGATGATGCACTATGGGCCTATCGAACTGCATACAAAACTCCAATAGGAATGTCTCCCTATTAGCTTGTGTATGGGAAAGCTTGTCACTTACCTGTGGAGCTTGAACATAGAGCCTTTTGGGCTATTAAATTCTTGAACTTTGATGGCACAGTAGCTCTTGAGAAGAGAAAATTTCAACTGTTAGAGCTTGATGAGTTCAGGAATTCTGCCTTTGAAAGCGCCAGAATATACAAAGAAAAGGCCAAGAAGTACCATGATAGCAAGATTGTCCACAAGGAATTTGAGCCTGGCCAACAGGTGTTGTTGTACAACTCCCGACTGAAGCTCTTTCCAGGAAAGTTGAAATCCAGGTGGACAGGTCCTTTTGTGGTTAAAAAGGCTTTTCCATATGGCACTGTTGAAATATCTGCCATGGATGAAGACAGACCTTTCAAGGTCAATGGCTCTAGGCTGAAGTTCTTTCACGGAGGACCAGTGGTGAAGCAGATTGTGGCCCTGCACCTTAAATCCATTGAGACTTAAAGAGGTAACCGTCAGGCTCGGGACGTTAAACACGCGCTAGTTGGGAGGCAACCCAACATTTTTTATTTTTATTTTTACTGCATATTTTTAGGTAGTTAAGTTAATAAAGTTTGAGAGAAAATAGTGAAGTCAGTGAGTCTACGCTTGAAGCGTAGAACTCTACGCTTGAAGCGTAGAGGAGAATAATGAGACAGTGGGTCTACGCTTCAAGCGTAGGATTGAACGCTTGTAGCGTAGAAAAAGTAAAGAGTCAGTGAGTGTGCGCTCCAAGCGTAGGTTTGGACGCTTGCAGCGCAAGAAATTAGTAAAGTCAGTGGATCTACGCTTCAAGCGCAGGATTGAACGCTTGAAGCGTAGGATATTTGGGAAGCAGTGGGTGAACGCTCCAAGCGTCGGGTTCTACGCTTGAAGCGTGGGTTGTGAAATTGGTCAGGTGCTGAGGCAGTGAGTCTACGCTTGAAGCGTAGAACTCTACGCTTCAAGCGTAGAACGAGTTTAAGTTAAAACCCTAATTTCTTTTCCCCTTGGTGCGCCGCGAATCCCCTTTCCCCCTTCCCTGTTCTCCCTCTTCTCCTCTCCTGCCCTCTCTTCCCTATCTTCTCCAACCACCACGAACCTCCATCCTTCAGCCACCGCACGAACCACCACCCTCCATCCTTCAGCCACCGCACGAACCACCGTCGTCCACCATCACCAGCCCACAAACCACCGCGCGAACCACCACCCTCCAACCTTCAACCACCACCTCCCTTGCTTTCATTGTCATCTTCTCCACAACTCCACCATTCGTTGACGTTGGGCAATTTGATTTGAACATTCGTTGGTTGAATTTTGGCCAATTGCTTGGGCACATTTACTGAAAATTTTAAAATTTTCCCAAATGGCTGGAGAAAAGGTAATCCCTTTATTATTATTTTTACTGAGAATTTGCATGTTGATATACATTGTGTAACATCCCGTCTAATTAAGAACCTATTAAAATTGCAATTAGCAATAGGGTAGAATACGTATATGCAGATTATATATATATATATGTTTGCTCTAGAACGGAATTAAAATTTAATTTAGGGATTTATTGGTATTACCATGGAAGATAAGTACTCATTCTATGCATGTGAAATTTTAGTTATAGGAATAATGTAATTATAACATATAGGAAGCATAGTGTTATTTAGAATTATATGAGTACTCATTTAAAAGTATGCCATTAATTTTAAGTAAGGAGCAAACCCTTAGTAAATAATTAGAGGAACATAAAAATTTGAAGGTTTGGATTAATTCCTAAATAAGAAAACAATTGGACCTATGTCTTGAACCCATTTTCTATTTTGGACTTGGGCCCTAGAACCCATGACTTTAAGCAACCCAAAATTCCCTTCATCTTAACCCTTCCCTCTTGCGTTTTTTTGGCTGCACACAGCTCCTACATTGTGTGTTTATTGTCCAAATAAAACTCAGCTTGTACTTACACATCATGACTGCCGCCTTGTACCAACCGTGGGACCCTTGAGTGTGTTTCCTTCCATATGTATCCACCCTAGGCACTCCTTCACATGATTCCTTATCTCTTCATGCGCATGGTGCATTGGGTAGAGGGAACTTTTGTTGCTTGCACTCTTGTACAAAGCGCTGCCTCCTTGCAGCATGTGAAAGGAAAAAGTTGCTGCATGTTTGACCAAAGCCACCCTCATCCATCACTATAAAACCACTCCAGCCCTTGTGCGCATAGGGCATGGCAAATATTGATATTTTGCTGACACTTTGCAGCCACACAATCATCCTCTGATTCTGACTTTTGCAGCCCCACACAGATCATGCATGCACTGAATTCTGATACCTTGCAGCCCTCAGATCATGTCTTTGCTTGTCAACCAATTTAGCCATCACTTCCCTTGTAGCATGCGCTGCCTTGGGCAGAAAGAAAGGGCTGATGTTTGTCACTTTTGATGACTTAGTTCAGCAATATTTTACACGCATCCTAGAGGCATTTGTGGTCAGTAGGCATGCCTCTTGATTGGAGCAGAAAACCCTCCTCATTCTTCTCTTTGCGCGCTCCAAAGAGAGGAGACTCAAGCCAACTTTCTGACTTGTGTTATGCTTTTATTAAGTCTTCCAAGTTTCCTTTCTCTTACTTTCCCTTGTGCAGATTGTATAGTCATTATAGACTCAGATTTCAACTTGCCTAACCAAACTAACTCCTCCCCTCATTCCCTTAGTCGTGAGTGATTGATTGAGAAGACAAGTCAGAAGTGGTATTCCTCCTTTTCCCCTGAACTATGGACATCATTGAGGGAAACCAACTACTCCAAACACACTCTTATCCTTCTTTGACCGTGAGCAGTCTTAGGAGGGACCTTAAGGAAACTCTAGTCATCCTCCTTAGTTCTCAGCCGCGAACTCTTGTGCAGGGCATAAGACACCTAACCTCATCTCTCCTTTTCACCTCCCTTGGCTATAAGTACTCATAAGAAGAAGAACAAGATATTGAAACTCATCTCTCTATTCCTTTCAAACCTTCAAACCCTTAAGAACATAGCAAGACACTTAAGCATATTTTTTCTTACTCTGATTCGACCTTGTGGCAGCAAGCTAGTAGTTTTAGAAAACAAGCTTACATTCCTTTCTCCCATCCTATGTTCGGTCAAAAACTTACCTTGAAGAGCTTGGGACCAAAACCAACATCATTTTCTGCTCCCTTGTGCGCTGTCTAGGAGTGAAGAGCAAAACTTATGGCTGTTCCTTTTTGCTCGGTTGGAATTCTGAGTGTGTAGACAAGAAGGTAAGCTCAAAGCTCTTGTATTCTTCTCTTCTCCCTTGTTTGGTTTGTGGCTGTATCCATGTTGTATAAGTTCTGGTTTTTGTTTGGCTTTTCTTTCCACCTTGTCGGTCTGCTTAGCTGTGGTAGACAATCAGTTTTGTCCCCTTTCATTATTGCTGCTCAGCCATGCAAGTGTGGGGGGGGGGGGGGGCATAGCATTCGCACATGGTGTTACTAGACAAAGAAGACATGGAAAAAAAGTATGCACTCATGCACCTGCACCTTGTCCCTCGAAAGGAAGTTAGTGGACACCTTGTCCTTATTTTTTCTAGTGCACGCTAAAGTCAAAAGTTGCCATGTGAACATAAATCTTTATGCTTCCTTGTTGAGATGCAAACGGATTAGGTGAGGAAAGGTGGGAACCTAGGATTTTGTCATTGATAGCTAGTGAAAGATAAATTGTATAGAGGAGGCAGGCTGTGTGGTATCTACTTAAACCATGTAGATATGATTAGTTAAATGAGAAAGTGGTGAGAAGTCAGAAAATTAGTTGGTAGGAAAACCGAAGATGATATGTTAATATGTTAATAATTGATGTGAGTAGGATTTTGGGTAAAGGGAATATTTTAAGCCCTTATAACCGAGGCTGTGTGTGTGTTGGGGACTTGGAAAACTTTTAATGGTTAACCTTTAGTAAAATGAATTATGTAAACACCACTCTAGTCATGTTGCTATAATGTGTGAGACTTTGGGGAAATTAATTGCTGTCTGTGGGTGGTATGCATCATGGGTGGTCTTTAAATTGTTAACTTTGTTATTAACTTGGTTATTTAGATTGTTAAATGTGTGGCACTCAATTTAGTGGGCAGAACCGAATTGGTTTATAAGTATGCAGCCTTGAGGATTTTTGTTTGTTAGCAATGGTTGGAATAAAAAGTTATGCAGTGAACTATTAATCTTGAATGCTTGCTAAATCAAATAAAATACAAGAATGGGAATCATGGAAATGACTTGGAAATTATAGGATTAATATGGAACCTATTCTGACTTGTCACATATATATATATATATATTTAGGTGCACGTAGCTCTTATAGAGTGAGCTGAACTTTGGTGCTGTTGTTTATTGCATGGACACGAGGTAAGTGTCAGGCGATATTACCTAATGTGACTATTGACTACTGGTATAAAGTTGTGACATGATGCTCCATATTCCGTAAAAGTATTATGTTCCTTATGATGAAAGAAAACTGCCAATATGTGCCGTGATGGCTATGGAAATGTGCCGTGATGGCCATATGATTATGAGGTAAAGTGGTTATGTGGCAGCATAACGTATATGACAAGTATATGTGCCGTGATGGCTATATGAAAAGTATATAAGCATGCACCTTACATCATACCGCATTTTTGTACGTTTTGTGTGTGAAAGCATAGCATGGCATGCATGTACCAAGATCATATAGGCCTTGCTTTTTAGAATAGTTATGTACAGGACCATGTGTTTGAGCAAGCATCATATAGGCATCCCTAAGGTACCAGGGTATGGGACACTTGGCATCAGTCCGCATAGGCCCACAGTTGGAATCCACAGAGAGCTCAGGTGCCAGGAGTATTTGATTCCACTGTGAAGTGCGCGCACGACGGTGCTAAAAGCGCAAAGGAAAGGCGTTATATACGCAATATATATGAATATGATGAAAAGGAAAGGCGTTATATACGCAATATATATGAGTATGATGAAAAGGAAAAAGGAAAAGGAACAAGGATATGTTGAAGTGACTGTTTATGATTTTGTGCCTAGTTAATACTGTTATATTATTGGTTTTGTTGCCACACTACTGGGATTATTCTCACCCCTTTGGGGCTGCTATTTTCCTAAATGGCAGGAGGACGTAAAAGCATTTGAAGGCGTAATGTTTGCTGTTGCTTGCTGATGCATGGACTTTCACTGTTACTGTTTAATTAATTGTTGGATGACTGTAATGCTTAATATTTTGGTACTCTTGGATGACTGTAGACTTTATCATCTCTATTTTACCTTTAACTTTTATGAACAGCGGCTGTTTTGCAAAAATTAGGAAAACGTTTTGCGAAGAGAATTTTGGAACTCTGAATTTTTACCGGTTTTACAATCACTTTACGTGTCATGTTTCAAGGGGCAAACGAACTCCGATTTACTATTATTTTATATGCACGCGAAGCCCCGGGAATGTACTTTCAAACTGTGCAGGTTTCATTTTTACACGAAATCTGTACGAATTTTTGTAAGCTTCGCCATACAGACTGTTTTCCAGAAAACGGACAGGATTCACAAGCGTTTTACGTGTCCTGTTCCGTGGGGCTATTCACCTCCGAATCGCGCATAATCTATATGTACGCGATGCCCCGGATGTCTAGTTTTACAGAAGCTTGGAATATTTTTTATCGCATCTAAATTCGATTTTATACAGATTTTATAAGACAGCAAGGTTTTCTGAAAAGTATAGAAAATTCAGTAAGGGTTTTATAATTGAAATTTCCTATGATTGGTAATGATTTCATTTCTTCCAAATGGTTTTTATAAGAAACAAATCTGAACTTTTTCAAGTGTCCTAATTGATATAATATTTGATAAAGTTTTACAATAAATGAGTTCCATACCGCTGCAACTCTAATACGATTTAGCAAACAACCCTCTTGGATGCATACAAGAGTGGGTGTTACACATTGCTGGAGTAAATGTTGATAAAAATGCACATTGAGATTGTTTGCTGATTGTTTGCTGATTGACTTTCACTGAGAATATGCATTAGCATTTCGTGTAATGAAAATTGTTCAATGATAATGCTCAGTGTTAGTAATGATAAAATATATTGTCCTTGTGCAATTGCTGATTCACATGATTAATGGGGGTTGGATCTGTTGATATGGGTTGATGGTTGAAAATAAATCTGGGAATTGATCTGAATATTGTCATCAATTTGAATTGAATTCTTTTGCTGATAATATTTGGTACTCTACTGTATTGGGGACTTTTCTGATTTTCAGGACAAAAGGATTGTTAAAACCAAAAAGGGTTCTGAAGGGTCGACTTCTGCTAAGAGACCCCGCACTAATTTTGACTCCAAAAGGTTTCTGTCTGCAGAAAAGCAAGACTGCTATGAGAATAAGCTGAAGAATAAAAATGTGATAAAGGAAAGGGGGTTTGATATGGGAAATCTTCTGCTCTTTGATGAAATTTATGTAGTTGTTGAGAGGAGACGATGGAGAACATTAGTGACCTTTCCACAAGACAGTTCAGGGCGAATTCTGAGAGAATTTTTAGCTAATGCTGACAAGGAAACTGTAAATGCCACCCGCAATAGCTGGGTGAGAGGAAAAGAAGTCCCTTTTGATGCTAGAACAATTGAGGAGTTCCTACAAACCTCATACAATCCAAATGTTTAGTGTGAATTCGTCAGACTCTTCAACATGATGCAACCCTCAGAAGGGAGAGACTATTACAGGGAAGAGATGCCTATTATTGCTGATGAGATCAGAGAGAGGATTACCAGCCCATTCTCTGAGTGGAAATTTAGACATGGTCTCACCAGTGTACCTGAAAAGTTCAGCAGACTCTGCCTTACTGGTGAGGCCATCAGTTGGCACACTTTTGTGAATGCTACTGTTATCCCATCTATAAACAAGAGCGATGTAAATGTTGAGAGGGCAGTTCTGTATTATGTGCTGATGGGAGATAGGAATTTGAACATAGCTGCCATCCTTTCTGACAGAATTGTCCATCTTATCACTCAGAGCAAGGACAACAGTCTGTTGGCGCACAACTCTTTGATTTCTCACTTATGTATTCGAGCTGGGATAGAAATCCTCGATTCTGAGCCGTTAGATGTGAAGGCCGAAAAGCCTATGACTAAGATTGCCTTGGGGAGTTACTACAAAGAGTCAGAAAAGAATGCAACATGGCTTTTAAATAGGCAAGCCCCTCCTATACCCCCTCCAGAACACCAGGATCCTCCAGCACCTCAAGCACCTCCGGCATCTTCGGCTTCATCCTCCTCTCGCCAGCCACTTCATGAGGATTCTCCCATCATCCTTGAGATGCATGCTATGATGAAGGCCATGTGCCTAAAGATGGGGATTGATCCAGCAGATCCTCCTAGCTCCTTCCAGCAGCATACCATGGAGGAGTGATCGCTGGATTTTTCTTTTCTTTTCTCTCTTATTTTTGTTAGTATTTTAGTTTTATTTTTATTTTTCCTTTTTGATGTTTTTGATGACCATTAGGATCTTGTTAGGGTCACTGCTACTTTATGGATTTGTACCCCCTATGGTATTTTTCACTGTTTTGCTGATACATTTATGTTAATGATGTGTGTTTCAATTGCGCAGCAGTCCTTATTGATTACACTTAGTTATTGCTGGGGACAGCAATTTCTAAAATCTGGGAATGGTGGTTAGCCTCACCCTGATCATGCACTATAGCTGCAATTGTGGAACTACACTTCATTTCAGGGGAGATATTCGAACTAGTTTACTCCCATTTTTAACTGGCTGTCTTTGTTATACTTGATCTGCTCCTTAAAATTCAGCAAAATTTTTAAATTTTTTTGGAATATGCTCGCTGATAATCTCAGATTTAGTTTTTGCTTCCCTAGCACTTGATTGAGTTCATCTTAGGAAGTACATTAAGTTTGTGAAATTTCTGGCATGATGTCACTTAGGCATGAGTAGATTTTATGATTGCTCGTTTGTCTGAATTGTGTGCTAGAATACATGATTTGCCTGATATTCTTTTTAAGAGTCTAGTTTGAGATCATAGCCTGTGAGGTTTGAGCCTAAACAGTAATTTTTATTCTTGAGAGGCTTCACTGTGGTAACACTCTAGAACTTGATCTGTTTCTCTACAATGCATGCATTTAATTGATATGATAAAGGCAGTTTGTTCTTGATAGCCCCTGGCCGTATAGCTCACCTGTGTAAATGATTTTTCCATTGCTACCCCCTTGAGCCTAAGCCTGTTTATTTATAAATTACCTGAATATTGCTTAGCCTATATCCATGTTGACTTACCTTAAGTGAGATTGAATTGCTGATTCTTTTAAACAGAGAAGAATTTTAAAAGAGAAAAGAAAATGTCTAAGGTAAGCTCTACTAAACTAAGCAATAGAAAAGGGGAAAAGAAAAAGAAAAAGAAAAATCTAGAAAAAGACAAACAATGAGAAAAAAAAATGTGTGAAGCATTGTGAATAAAAGTGGTCAAGATAGGAATTGACTTCCCGAAATTCTGTGGGCAAGTTAGTGGAGCAAAACTTATGAGTTGACATTGTTTAAATTATGTTATCTTCAGTTTTTCAATCTCATAGTTATTTAAAGCCACTTTCCATATAAATTCCTACCTTTAGCCAGGCCAAATTAAAACCCTTGAAAAGCCCTTTTGATCAATTAATGCATGTGTTTGAATCCTTCATTTTTAAGGATCTTGAGAATATGATCAAGCTTATGGTAGTGTTATGGCTTTGATGGTTGTGTGCATCTGATACCCTAAACACCTGAGTGTGAGTGATGTATTTTGTCTTGGTGAAAGATATTCAGACTAGATTCAGATGTTTTTCAGAGAATAAGGGCATTGTTAAAAGTTCTTGCAGTAATTCAGTCATGCATAGCATAGTAAATTCTTCGATTGTTTGGGTGATATTGTGCTAAAATACTGCTGTAAACTTTTCTAAGTTTGACTCAGTTTTGTTGCTGAGGACAGCAACATCTAAATCTGGGAATTACTTGATATGCTCCCAGCATATATGCTTTTATAGATCAAAAAGGATTGAATCAGATCTAAATTGTGTATAAAGGTGTATATATTGTGAAATTATTGAATAAAACTTGTTCAGACACTCTCTCACTTAAATTCTTTGTTTTTATAGGAGAAAAAGGTCAAATAAAGGAGCAGGGAAAAATCACTCAGAAGTTCTACGCTTGGAGCGTCCAAATCAACGCTTGGAGCGTAGGAGGAGACCCAGGCAGTGAGTCTACGCTCCAAGCGTAGAATCCTACGCTTGAAGCGTAGCCAAGAAAAATCAGACAGTATCTCTACGCTTGGAGCGTAGACCCTGCGCTCCAAGCATAGGATGCGAATTGGACAGATGTCAGTTGCGAGAAAAGAAGGTCCATTGGGAGTATAAAAGGCAAAAGAAAACCCTAAAACGAGGGATAGGTCATTCTGGAACACAAGGAGGCAAGGATTCTCGAGATTTGGAGAGAAAAACACCTTCTTCTTCTACATTTCTGTAATTCTTCTATTTTTATGAGAGATTGTTGTTTAGCAAACATGACTATGTCTAGCTAAACCCCTTTGTTGTGGTTAGGGTCACGAACCCTTGTGAACCCCTGATACAATGGATTGAGTTTTTACATTTATATATATATCCTTTGAATTTCGTTCCACTCTGGTTGTATTGTTATTGTTATTATTAGAACTGATCAATCTAGTAAGTAATAGTAAATTTGAGGATTAGAGCCAACAAGAGGAATCTGCGGTGGTTAATCCAGAAAGGGGGTAGAACGATGGTATGAACATGATCTAGGGATAGACATAATTCATATTGTAGATGTTTTAATTATCAAGCTTTATGCTTAATTTCATATAGGGCACCTCAAGGAATTAGGGTTTTATATGGGGTTAAAGGGTTAATTCATCAAGGGATTGAGAATTAACTACTGATATTTTTATCTGATAATTATCTAAATTTTGCGATATATATATATATATATATTAATATTTAAACTTAATCCAGAGTAAAAGGTGGGGATCATTGGTAAGTGTTCTCTAACTGCAACGTTTTCTCATAGATTTCCAAACTTTCATCGTTGTTGATTTTCAAATAATCAAAAAAGAGCAAAAATACGTTTTAATTTACAATTTAAATTTCCACACAATCCTGACATTCGTGTCAAAAATCTCTTAGAATATTTAATCTTCAAAAGAATAGTTTAATTGATTTAGATACACTCTCTGTGGATTCGACCTTACTTACTACTTATTACTTGCGCGATTCGGTACACTTGCCAATCTACGTCAGTCTCGTACATATCATGGCATACATGATGGATCCAATAGCTGAAGGGTATGGAATTCCACTCATGCGATCCTTCTCAGGTTGTGACTTAGGACACATAGCCCTTGATAGGTGTACCCCATGACTGACAGGAAGAAAACCCCTTTTCGACCCTTCCATGCTAAACCTCTTTAGCATCTTGTCAACGTACGTGGATTGAGATAAACCGAGCAGCCTCTTGGATCTATCTCTATAGATCTTTATACCAAGTATAAAGGCTGCCTCTCCCAAATCCTTCATGGTGAAGTTTTCTGAAAGCCACTCTTTCATTATTTTTAATGTGGGGATGTCATTTCCTATTAGCAATATGTCATCTATATAAAGCACTAAGAAGACGACATTACTCCCACTAACCTTCCTGTAAACACAAGGTTCATCCTCATTCTTGATAAAACCGTTACTCTTAACGACTTCATCAAAACGTATATTCCAGCTCCTTGATGCTTGCTTTAGCCCATATATTGACCTTTGTAGTTTGCATACCATATGCTCCTGATATTTGATTTCAAAGCCTTCAGGTTGTGTCATGTACACCTCCTCCTTCAAGAACCCATTCAAGAAGGCGATCTTGACATCCATTTGCCAAATTTCATAGTCGTGGTATATTGCTATTGCAAGCATGATCCTAATAGATTTGATCATGGCAACTGGTGAGAAAGTTTCATCATAGTCAACTCCTTTTCTTTGACGATACCCTTTCGCCACCAACCTAGCTTTGTAGGTCTGAACGTTGCCATCTGCATCAGTCTTTCTTTTAAAGACCCATTTATTTCCGATATGAACTATTCCTTGCGGTTTAGGAACCAAGGTCCATACCTTGTTCTGATACATCGAATCCATTTTAGATTCCATGGCTTCAAGCCATCTAGAGGAGTCAACATCTTTGACCGCCTCCTCGTAGTTACTTGGTTCATCATCCTCAACAGTTTGCTGACTCTCAATCACAAACCCGTACCACTCAGGTGGATGGATGACCCTCGTAGATCTACGGAGTTGTGTGTTTACTTCTCCATTGGAGAACGTCGCCTGCGGAACAGACTCGGGTTCCTCAATCTGTTCTTGTGGATCTTGTACTTCTTCAAGATCAATCTTACTCCCACTGCCTCCTTTAGAGATCCAATCCTTCTCAAGGAACTCAGCATTCCTGGAGTAAAACCAGTATCCCTTAGAACCTTGGGATACCCCACAAATAGACATTTAGTACTCTCAGCACTAAGCTTGTCTGATGTCAACGCTTTCACATAAGCTGGCGATCCCCATACCCTGAGGTAACTCAGGTTGGGTCTCTTACCACTCTATATCTTATATGGTGTGGTCTGAATAGATTTAGACGGCACCCTATTTAGAAAGTTTCCCGCTGTGTCTAAGGCATATCCCCAAAACGATTTTGGAAGTTGAGTCTCACTCATCATAGACCTAACCATGTCTAACACAGTCCTGTTTCTCCTGACACCATTTTGGTGTGGTGTGTTAAGTGCAGTAAATTGCGAGAGAATTCTATTTTCTCTCTGATAATCCCGAAACTCATGGCTCAAATATTCACCATCACGATCTGATCGCAATAACTTAACCATCTTGCCACGCCATTTCTCTACTTCATCAGTAAATGAAATAAGAGTTTCCTCCTCTAGCCACAATATACATTGGGCCACATAAATCACAGTGAATGAGTTCTAATAACTCACTAGCCCTATGAATCTCAAGCCTTTTAGGCATTGAAGAATCATTTTCCCAGCTAGACAAGATTCATACTGTCCATAGGATTCCAAATCCTTGGAGTCCAAGTATCAATCTCTATGCATCCTAGACAATCTTGTTTCATTTATGTGCCCTAGTCTATAGTGGCAAAGATAGGATTGATTATCTATCCTAGGTCATTTCACATCTACGTTGAGCACTTTAGTTCCCATTTCCAAAACATACAAGCCATTAATTAAAGAAGCATACCAAAACAATATCATTCAAAATGATAGAAAATGTACCATCCTTAATAGTTAAAGCAAAACCATCTTGTTCTAAACAAGAAATAATATTACTAGAAATGCCGGGACATAAAGACAATTATTCAAATGCAATAAGGTGCCCGTAGGCTAATGAGGTCGGTATCTCCACCAGCATGAGCAGCAACTCTTGCTTCATCACCTGCGCGGGGTCCACCTTGTTCTTCTCCAATCTTCTAGGCTTCTAAGCACCTGCAACACATTGCAGATTATAAGAACCATAACCGGTATCCAATACCTTATGAAGTCGGATTAGCGTAAGAGCAATTTATCTCAATCATGTGAATACCTGAGGTTGAAGCATCACCATGCTCCTTCACACTCTTCAGGTAGTCTGGACAATTCCTTTTCCAATGGCCATATTTGCCACAATGGAAGCACATAACATCGCTTTTGTCCTTAGGTGCTCCCTTACCTTTCTTTTTGCCCTTTTTCTTATGAGGTTTTCCTTTGGGCTTAAGGGAGTTGCCTTTTGCAGGCTCCTTGCCCTTACCCATGGCCCTTTCAGGCCCACCAATCATAAAAGCTTGTGTCTCATCCTTCTTGATAGACATTTCAGTAGTCGTTAACATCCTTAACAACTCTGGCAAGCTCACAAGCATCCCATGCATGTTGTAATCCATTATGAATTAACTGAAAGAAGGAGGAAGTGATGATAGAACTAAGTCATTAATTAATTCAGCATCCATTGTGAACCCTAGACCCTCTAGCTTCTCAATGAGTGCCATCATCTTCAGTACATGGCGGTTAAAACACATGCCTTCAGTCATCTTGCACAGGAACAATTCCCTAAAGGTCTCTGATACAGACTCTTCAACTAGAGGAGAGGAGACGAACAGGAACACAGAAGGCAGAGAAGAGGAGGAGATAAACAGGGTAGAAGAAGAGAAGACGAAAGATGCAGCAAGGAAAGAGACTTTACCTTTGAGGAGAGGTGACCGAGTCAGAGTAAAAGCAAAGTGGGCCAAGGACTACATCATGGGTACACGTGGCTGATATTTTCACTCAATGGGTTAGGGAACCGACCAACATATAGTTGTTGGGCTGAGGGGAAATTTAGTAACTATTTAGGAATGGGCCATTTCATTGAGAGCCCAATTTTCTTATTTTTTCTTTACGTATATTAGGGGAGAGGGGACTGTGTGAGGGTTAGCTAAATCTGTAACAAACCTTGTCTTCTTCTTCTTCCCTTAACTTTCTGGAGTAATCAGCAAACTCGAATTGCTGAATTGTAATTGACAGTTATTTTACTTGAAATTCCTTGTTGTTGAGAATTCATAGCTTGAGGCTATCATTTTGGTGCTTTCATTGAGAGGCAACTTCTGATCCCTACCCATGGCAGAAGGAACTCGCAGCACGGTTAAGCAAGGGGTCTTGGATGAATGCTTGAACCGACTAGCTTGTCACGATGATCAATTCAACTCCCTCGGGAATCTGTTGAAGGAGATAAACGTGAAGTTAGCTTTGATGGAAGCTAAGATGGATCAGAACCAGAAACACAAAACCAAAATGGAAGGAATTTCGCAAGGAGGTTTGGGAGACTTATTTGGAACCAATGCTTTCAAATCAGTGAAACTTACCATACCTAGGTTTTCTGGTGGCAATCCTGAACCCTGGATCCATAAGATCCAACAATTCTATGGGTTTCACAGCCTCAGTGATCCAGAGAAATTTACACTAACGTCCTTCCATATGGATGCTTCTGCAGAGGAATGGTACCACTGGATGGACAGAAATGGTAGGTTAAGGACTTGGGAGCAGTTCCTGGGAGCACTACGTGCTCGGTTTGGGCCGTCCCGTTACCGTGACTTGCGAGGAGAGTTGGGACGTTTAACACAGATGACCACTGTTACAGAATATCAAGCCCAATTCGAGCAATTGGCGAATCAGGTGATTGGGATCGATGATATCACCCTTCAGAGTTACTTTGAATCGGGACTCAAACCAGAAGTACACAAAGTGGTCAGGATGCATTTGCCTGCCATTATAGAACAGGCCATTGACTTGGCTAAGTTAGTGGAAGACAAACTCAATGATAAGAGCACTATCCGATCATTTAGCAACAGACCCACTTTTGGTGCTGGAAGCAGTAAACAATAGCGGCTCTTGCCGGCACCTCCACGCACTAACCCAACCGTACCTGCAGTAAAAAAAGATAACATTCCCATCAGGAGACTATCAACAGCAGAAATGGCAGAAAAAAGAGAAAAGGGGTTGTGTTTTTATTGTGACGAAAAGTATAACCAGAACCACACATGCAAGGGAAAGATGTTCACCTTGATAGTCCAGGATGAAGGGGAGGACACCGGAGGCAGTGATTCTATCGCTGTGGAATTGGCAGGTGAAGTGAGTAATGAGAAAATAGGAGGTGATGACAATTTCATACCTGAGATCAGCTTGCATGCCATGGCTGGACAACACTCGACTAGTACCTTGCGAGTTAAAGGGCGAATCAATAATTCAGCAGTGCAGGTCTTGGTTGACGGAGGGTCAACTCACAACTTCGTCCAAGATCGTTTGGTGAAATTCTTGGGCCTCAAAACTAAGCCAATCCAGAAATTTCAGGTACTAGTTGGCAATGGAGAGATGATGAGTTGTTTAGGAGTATGCACTCGGGTTCCACTAGAAATTCAAGGACATGAATTTTTTCCTGACTTGTATGTACTACCAATACAAGGGGCTGAGGTGGTTTTAGGAGTCCAATGGTTGCAAGAATGGGGAGATGTGACCTTAAATTACAAACAGCTGCTGATGAAGTTTGTTAAAGATGGTCAAAGAATTGAGATTACAGGGGAGTCGAATGTGACCATGGAAGCCATCCAATTGAACCAGTTGCGCAAGTTGGCATCTTCTAAATCAGTGGCTTGCATGTATCAGTTGCAGGCTGTAGAACATATTCTGGGAGCTTCTTCTTCTGGGGAGGAACAGTTGGACAGCTGTGTTCAACTAGTTCTGCAAGAATTTGCAGAAATCTTTGAGAAGCCCTCCATACTTCCCCCTTTTCGTGATGAGGACCATCGCATTCACCTGGAACCTGCAACCACAACAGTACATGTTAGACCATACCGGTACCCGCATTTTCAAAAAACTGAGATAGAGAAGATGGTCAAGGAAATGATGGAATCCGGAGTGATCCAACGCAGCCTCAGTCCATTTTCATCCCCAATACTACTGGTCAAGAAGAAAGATGGGACCTGGAGGTTTTGCGTAGATTATAGGGCCCTAAACCAGGTAACTATAGCTAACCGGTTTCCGATTCCCACGGTTGACGAGATGCTGGATGAATTAGCCGGAGCCACAGTGTTTTCCAAGCTGGACTTGAGATCAGGATACCACCAAATCAGAATGGCTGAACAAGATATATACAAGACTGCTTTCCGCACCCATGAAGGCCACTACGAGTTCGTAGTTATGCCTTTTGGCCTCACCAACGCTCCAGCGACCTTCCAGGGGATTATGAACTCGGTACTTAAACCTTTCTTGAGAAAATTTGTAATTGTTTTCTTTGACGATATATTAGTGTATAGCAGGACAATATCGGACCATTTGGGGCATCTTCGTGTAGTGCTTACATGTTTGCAAAAGAACCAGTTGTATGCAAAGAGAGAAAAATGCTCTTTTGCCCAAACGGAGGTGGAGTACCTGGGGCATGTGGTTGGTGCAGGAGGTGTGCGGCCAGATGAGAAGAAAATACTGGCCATCAAAGAGTGGAAAATTCCCACTACAGTGAAGCAGCTACGGGGGTTTCTTGGGCTGGCTGGATACTATAGGAAGTTTGTGAAAGGGTTCTCTCAATTGGCCGCTCATTTAACCCACCTTCTCCAAAAAGATGGTTTCCAATGGACTGATGCTGCTACCCAGGCAATGCAACAACTTAAGGAAGTCCTATCCAATCCACCGGTGCTGGCACTACCGGATTTTAGCAAGCCCTTTGTATTGACCACTGATGCATCAGGAGTAGGCATTGGAGCAGTGCTTAGTCAGAACAACCAACCAATAGCTTATTTTAGCCGCAAACTGTCAAACAAAATGCAACAATCATCAACATATGTCAGGGAGCTATTCGCCATCACTGAGAGTGTTGCCAAATTTCGTCAATACTTGTTGGGTGGTAAGTTTACCATAAGAACTGACCAACACAACATCAAAGAGCTGATGGCCCAGGTAATACAGACTCCAGAGCAGCAGCGGTTTCTAGTTAAGCTCTTGGGCTTTGACTATGTAATTGAGTACTATCCAGGAGCGGTTAACAAAGTGGCGGATGCCTTATCCAGAGTTCACGAAGGGGAGAAGCAGTCAGTGTCGGATTCGGCTACCGTGTTCACCATGTCCACCTTGATTAACCCCTTGCTTGACTCCATCAAAGGGGAGGTCACCAGTAAAACAGAACTCATCAACTTAAGCAAAGCAATTGAAGCACGAAAGGAAGGGCATGAACACTATACCTTAAAGGAAGGACTGATTTTTTACAAAGGCAGGATTGTGTTGGCCAGCACTTCTGATCTGAAAACAACTCTCCTGCATGAGTTCCACTCCACGGTGATTGGAGGGCATGGTGGTGTCCGTAAAACCCTGCATCGGATATCCACACATTATTATTGGGTTAATATGAAGCATGATGTTCAAGAGTTCATCCGAACCTGCCCAGTGTGTCAGGTGACTAAGTATCAACCCTTATCCCCTGCTGGTCTTCTTCAACCGCTGTCCATTCCACATGCTGTATGGGATGATTTATCAATGGACTTCATTGTGGGACTTCCTCCATCGGAAGGTAAGACGGCCATCATGGTGGTGGTGGATAGGCTGTCTAAGTACGCACATTTTTCAGCATTAGCCAGTAATTTTACCGCTTCTAAAGTAGCCTCTGTTTTCGTCTCTGAGGTTTGTAGACATCATGGAGTTCCCCGTTCAATAGTCTCCGATAGAGATCGAATTTTTGTCAGCAGATTCTGGCAAGAGCTGTCTCGATTGAGCGGAACCCGTTTGCATTTTAGCACCGCTAATCACCCTGAAAGTGACGGGCAAACTGAAGTTACTAATCGGGGATTAGAGCAGTATCTGAGATGTTATGCAATGGAAAATCCAAGAAGTTGGGTCCAGTACTTACCTTGGGCGGAGTTTCCCTATAACTCTTCATATCACTCTTCCATTGGCTCCACACCATTCCAGATTCTCTACGGCCGTCTTCCCCCTGCCTTGCAGCCGTACGAAGGAGAGACATCACCGATTGAAGCGGTAGAGACTCTTCTCACACAAAGGGATGCTATCATTCGCACCCTTAGGGAGAATATGCACAGGACTCGCCAGCGTATGAAGAACCAAGCGGATAAGCACCGCCGTGATGTCCAGTATGCCGTTGGTGACCGTGTGTTGGTCAAGCTCCAACCTTATCGCCAAAAATCTGTCCGAAACAAGACCTTTAGTAAGCTCCGTCGTCGCTACTATGGCCCCTTTCTGATAACCGAACGTTTGGGACCAGTAGCTTACCGTTTGTTGCTCCCGGAAGGATAAAAAATTCACCCTGTATTCCATGTCTCGTTGCTCAAAGCCTTTCGTCAAAATCTGGCGTTTCACCCTCAACCTCTTCCCCAGGAAACATGGGAGAACCACCCGGTGACAGATCCGCTGGCTATTGTGCGTTCCCGCACCATTTCCAGCAAGAAAGGCACGGACTTGCAGGTCCTGGTTCAGTGGCGCGGCCTGCCGTTGGAAGACGCTTCATGGATGTCCGCTTCGGAGTTTTGCCAAGCTTTTCCCCACTTCAATCTTGAGGACAAGATCGACTCTTTAAGGGTGGAGGGAATTGATACGGACTCTTCAACTAGAGGAGAGGAGACGAACAGGAACACAGAAGGCAGAGGAGCGGAGGAGATGAACAGGGTAGAAGAAGAGAAGATGAAAGATGCAGCAAGGAAAGAGACTTTACCTTTGAGGAGAGGTGACCGAGTCAGAGTAAAAGCAAAGTGGGCCAAGGACTACATCATGGGTACACGTGGCTGATATTTTCACTCAATGGGTTAGGGAACCGACCAGCATATAGTTGTTGGGCTGAGGGGGAAATTTAGTAACTATTTAGGAATGGGCCATTTCATTGAGAGCCCAATTTTCTTATTTTTTCTTTACGTATATTAGGGGAGAGGGGACTGTGTGAGGGTTAGCTAAATCTGTAACAAACTTTGTCTTCTTCTTCTTCCCTTAACTTTCTGGAGTAATCAGCAAACTCGAATTGCTGAATTGTAATTGACAGTTAATTTACTTGAAATTCCTTGTTGTTGAGAATTCATAGCTTGAGGCTATCAGTCTCATACCTCTCATGTCTGCCTTTAATATCATACATCTCCCTGAGATGCAGGATAATAGAGGGGACATCCATATGCTCGTGCTGTTTACGCAGTTCAGGCGACATGGATGCCTGCATGATGCAACAAGCCAACACATTATCATCCATGTGTTGCTTGTGGGTCTCGAAATCAAATTCCGTGAACCCATCTTCCCCTTCCTTAGGCGCAATAGGCAAAGCAGTGTGAAGGACATAAGCTATCTTTTCGGTCTTAAGAACAATTCTTAAGTTCCGATACCAGTCCATAAAATTTGAACCGGTCAGTTTATTTGTATCGAGAATTGAGCGCAGTGACAGTTGATTAGTCATACTAAAAGCTGAAAAAGATGTAAATATGATTTTAGTTAATATACGGTTATGTAGTTAAAAGCAAATTATTAAAGACTTTAAATAATTTTCCCCTCCCACTATTTTATCTAAGTCAATGACCCTTACTATTTGACTTAGGGTTAATCTACTTTTAGATTTTACCTTAGTGGGATTAAGAGTGCGATTATTTATTTTAATCTCCATCTGAGACCGCAAGATTAATTTAAATAATGGGTTGATCTTTATCAACAGTATCTCATACCCTCTCTTAACATTAGGTTGACAACTCTTTGTCACTTAGTGGTGCATCTCATGCAACAAACCTAGCACCATTACCCTAAGAACATAAACCCGGTTGTGCCTGCAACTTATATCTTAGTTAAGCATAAACCAGCACCCTAAGTGTCTTACACTTCAAACACTACTCTTGCTCAACGAAACAGTGGGTCCCAACTGAGTTGTGGAGCACCACTATGTAGAAGAGGTTTGAGTAGCATTAGTGGTGGGAGGTAATCATACGCTTAATTATTTATTCCTTTTAAGGGTTCCTTTTATTTTAGGGTTAATTAGGTCTCATCAAACGCATGTTGTAAGTTATCATGCTAGTCGTAACCTATGTCAAACATCTATCGGTTTACACTAGTCGCTATTGGACAAACATAATAACCATACAAAACGCGGTTTGCCCAATTCATGCATACTAGACGTTCTAATCATACATGCATATAAATAGTTTATATTGAGATAGTCATGGTGCTCGCGCTTTTTGTCCATTTTGCTTCTTTAAGCAACGACTGCTTGTCGTCTATACGCCACTAGCCTATTTCTCTAATTACACATAATTAAAGAAACTCCAAAACATCTTTGGAGGGACAAAATTACAAAAAATTAAATTACAAATACACTTGTAAATTAAAAGGCGCGATTACACATTAATTTAAAATTCAAAATTTAAATTCGGGCACCATGACCATCCTTTTCCAGTTTGTACCTGAAAAGTTCAAAACTTGCAAACACAAAGATTATATTATCGCATAATATTTTCACATATATTTTGACATTTAACATTTAAACATCAAAATAATATCAAGATTCATATTCTTAAATTTCTCTAGTTGGCCGAATTTAAAAACAATTTTAATTCAAATTTTGTTAATTCTTTCTTAACGAAAACAAAATTAAACCATGCATGTAGCCACAAACTCCTTCATGGCCGAATCATATAGATGACTATATGATAAATTTTGTCACAAAATTTCATGCATATAAACATGACACAATTCATGGAGAAAAATAAGAAAACACTCAAGGTACTCTTAGTACCCTACATGGCCGAATCTACCCTTTCAAAAGGGTGTTCCTTTTAAGACTTTCATAAAGAAAAAGAAACTAAACCATGATGCATAATGTTTTATGAACACAGAATCAAATTTACATGTTCATAAAAACAAAAACTTTAACACCTTAAAGGATTTGTGATTCAAAATCCATATGCAGAATTTAAACTTTAACTCTTTAAAGATTTTGACCGTGAAAAACTCTTTTCACAAACAGGGTACCATCACCCGCCGATGGTAAAGCAACCAGGCTCTGATACCACTTGAAAGTAAACTGGCCTTTGAAGGCCGATGCATGTAAGGTGTAAAAACAAAAATTTTACTGCGGAAACATACATGCACACATGGGTTCATGCTTTAAGACAACATGATGTTACCTTTTTTTTGGCCTGATCAGTCAGGGAGATCAATTGTTAGGCTTGAAGGGTTCAAACCCTCTAATGGTGATCCACACCACCGTTCGTCTATGATGCAAGAACGCCTTCTTGAAAGCCACCAGATGAACACCACAGTGAGGCTTGCTATGCGCCCAAGTGGTGAAGGTGGAGGCTAGGTATTCTGTTTGGAAAGGTGTAGTGTACTACCCTACAGAATGGTGCATGAGATGAAGGAGTGTAGGCTAGGTTTTGTGAAAAACCCTAAAGAGAGGAACAAGTGTGTTGTTATGCGCACACTTAGTAGAAGAGAGAATGATCATTCAAAAATGAAACTATCCTTTCAAATAACTTGAAAGTGGCGCATGAATAAGGGGAGGATAAGGTGGAGTTGTTGCAAAACAAATCTTGCCAACAACCTCCAATCTTATCCTCATGAAACTAAATTCAAAAACATTCAAAATTAGATTTATAAACTATCATATAGTATGTTTTTTATGCGCATAATTCAGCCCTAAAAGGGGTCCAAATATGTTGAGTAGTTGCATTCAAAATTTGAACCAACTCACCCACTTATTCTCTCAACTACCAAATCTGATTAGAGCTTTGTTTTAAGCGACAAGATGACATTCTTATCACATAAGTATGCACCCCAAACAGCCCAAAATTATGCTCCAAAGACTCTTCTTGATCCAAGGAATTTGTTCCAATAAGATCTTATCTTATCCTTTTGTTATGTAACAACTTTTCAAAGCCAATTCAAATTCGAATTTAAACACTTGAATTCAAATGTTCAAACATTCAAATTCAAAATTCAAAATTCAAAATTCAAAATTCAAAATTTTAAATTTCAAATTCAAAATTCAAATTTCAAAATTCAAATTCCAAATTCAAATTTCAAATTTCAAAATTCAAATTTTAAATTCAAAATTCGAATTTCAAAATTCAAATTCCAAATTCAAATTTCAAAATTCAAATTTCAAATTCAAAATTCAAAATTCAAATGTTTGATTATTAATTTAACTAATTAAATTAATTAGTAATGGCTTGGACTATCCAAGCCCATTACTAAGCTCCATGCACCATCCACCCATTTAGGTGGGCTTCCAAACAGCTTTTTGGGCTAACAACCATTATTAGGCCCAATACCTTTAAAGCTGGTTCATCATGACTACAAGGTGTTAGTGTGTGACCCATTAGGTCCAACTTAGCTTCTGACATAAGTGGGCTTGGGCCCAACAAGCCCACAACCCAATTAATAACAACACAGAGCACTAGCAATGCTTTGTTGCCCCAAAATTAGTCAGATTAATGACTTGATCATCCTATTGCACATATTTGGTTTCCATATGTATTTGCCTTCGTCTCGGTTATCTTCCCATTAACCTAGGGTAAGGAAATGTATCAACCCCTCCGGTTTAGGGTAAGCTTTATTCGAAATAGGGAATCTTCAATTTACTGACTCTAAAGGTAGATCATCTCATGATCTCTTTTACTATGCATAGATTCCCGAGTCCCTGTAAATGTCATCCCGATTTCTCCGGTTTACAGATAACCTAATCTCTCACAGAGATTTGACGAATTCCTTCAGTTTATTACCCTAGCCCTGTGCCCTTTAAGGACACGCCCAACAGTATACCTATGAGTCTCCATGTCTCAGGCAGACGAGGCATACAATCAAAACATGCCTTCAAGAACACAGTCTAGGTAATAACTTCTGCTCTAAGAAAAGACATACCCAAACATAAAGAGATCACTCTAATGACACTATCTGTGAGATTTCCTCATAGAGTCTCTTTTTGGGTCTGTTCAGTGCGAGCTATACTCTTATAGGTCCACCCACGACTTTAGCTAAGATATCTCCATATCTGCAGCTCATGAGGTCTTTACCTTGTATCCATATACAAGTAGATAAGTCGTACTAGTCTTACCCGAGATCACTGATCCCCAAACTCAATGTCTCTAGACTAGGAACATATAATTAGGAATAGACATGCAATATCCTTGAATCCTCATGATCGTGATCTCATCACAGATACTCAAGAGATACCTGTTCTATTCCAAGGGGTTTATCCAGTTCGTTCATATAATATTAACAATAATATCGAGACACAATATGAAACTGAATAAATAGTGCTTTCATTTATTTGTGACAAACAGAGTTTTACATCTAGTGTCCTTTATTTAATCAAAAGATTGTCTCTAGGACACCCATATACTAACATATTGATGATTTAATCGATTATCCCTTGTGGTTTTAATCGATTAAACCTTGACAAAATGGGTAATCGATTACAGCAAACCTGGTTTAGTAAAAGTAAGATATCTCAAGCTACATAGCTCCAAATTGAGTTAGATTTGAACCTATGTGAAACTAACACATAGGGCTACACCCTGTAAAATTTCGTAGCCATTGGATAAGTGTATTGGTCACATTTTAAGTTTGAAGTCGCGTTTTGGTTGCTGGAAATTCAGTTTACAACAGTCACCTTGCAAAAAACATAATTGAAGTTATACAACTCCAATTGAGACACATAGTATGTTGTTCGAAAGCTTAAGATGTCTAGTTTAACATAGTACAATATTATAATTTTTGGTAAAGAGATGCAACACCAGTTTTAAACATGGTAAATACGATTTAACGAGAGTGAGCTTTGGAAAGAGCCTGCATTACGCGAAACGAAAAAGAAATAATGTCCCTCTAGACATAATGTATTTGTATATGTTTATTGATGGTATGTACATTGTGAAAATAGGTTATGATAATGTTGGATACCGCATTGGAGAGCTCTCGAATAGCGAGTTATTGTTGGAGGTTTTGGCTGACAGGTAAGCTTCGTGTTCTCAGGGTTAATACTCGTTTGTTCCACCAGACTCCATGAGGAGGTTGTTGTTTGATATGGTATATGTAATTTTGTGGAACTGGATTTTATGAATTGATGCACTCTTATATATATATATATATATGATGTGATGTATTACACACAAGATGATAGTCCCTGAGTGTAGTGCGGAACTCTAAAGCATGGACACGGTTTTTTTGGAGGGGAAAACGTGTCGGACACCGACACCTTCGGACACGCTCCGACACGCGGTCAACTTTTTAGGACATGTTGACTGAGGGGACACACGATTTTGACCGAATCCGACACGCAATCAACGTATTTGGACACGTTTTCGGACACGTTTTGGCATTTTTTGTAAAAATAAAATAAAATTATAATTTAGAAAAAAAGTGAAAATATTTAATAAAAGTTATTGGATTAGAACCCTACGTTTTGTCTTCAAGTTGGACCGCGCTGCTGCTCCTTTTCTTCATTGTCATCTCTGTCGCCTCTCGCTCTCGCCTCATCTCTGCTCGTCTCCGAATCAGAAACCATTCCTTCCTTTGATTTTGATTTCAACTGTTTAAGGTATGTAATGTTCTTATGATTCTTCTGACCACAAATTGTTAGAAACCGTTCCTTCTTCATCATCGCCTCTGGACGCGATTTGATTTCAATTAAACGGAAATCTATGTGTCTCTTGTTGTTTGACCACAAATTATCAGTCTTATGTCTCTGGTTGCTTGGCTGTTGGTGAAGAATTAAGACACAATCTATGTTTCTGGAAATGGAAGTTACTGAACCTTGGAATTGTTTCTCTTTCAAATCCTTTGCATTGTGCATTTTTTAATATATTATGGTAGAAGTTTTAGAGGAGCTGGAAAGAATTAAAGGTGGGGATGATAAGCCTAAGAATATAGAGGAAGCAGATGTTCGAGGTGCTATGAACTCCTGTGTAACATGAAGGGATTTATTCTTTTCTTGTTTGGTGCCTCAGTGTGTTTCACTTCCGTGCTCATCAATGCTATTACATAACTTATCTATTTTAATTTAAGAAATACCAGAATTTCAGACATGGCTATCATTTTGATTATATATATTAAAAATATTATTTAATATTAAAATTTGTCCCAACGTGTCGAAATTTGGCATTTTTTTAGAATTAACGTGTCGGAGTGTCGTGTCGTGTCCCGTGTCGGTGTTCATGCATCATAGGTGTGGAGCTGCACAAGATGGTAATCCCTGAGTGTAGGTATAAGGTAGATGTCTTATGCTTTTGATGTATGTAACAGGTATGTGTAAATTATACCGTTATCTGATCAGTAGACTTGTCAGCACACATGTATGTTATATATATGTTGTGGCATCATATGGATTTTGTACTGCTCTTACCGATATACCTAAAGTGAACTCGGGGTGGTCCTTCGAGAACCCCAGTTTACTGAAATTTGTCAAAAGCTCACCCCGTTTGGGCATATTTTTCAGGTACTGAGATTATTGATATTGATGCATCTCAAGGCAAGAGGCCGGCGTAGAGATTTTAGCATGACATGAGACATGCATTACTGTATTTGATATACATCTGGGACATGATTATTATTCATCATATTGTGTATGTTTGTATTTATGAAGAGCATAGAGAGTGTCTATGCCATTTTGATGAGCCTGCATATATGTATAGATCGAACTGTATAGGTATATAAGATTTATGTATTTATATTCATTTTGACCAAAGGATGTAATGATGTATTGATCATGTTGGTTGTCATTTTGTAATATGATGTGTATGTGAGATAGCCTAAGCAACGAGTTGCTAGGTGTCGCCATTTATGCATGTTTGCCTTTGGAGCCACTAAAACCTATATACTCTTTGAGAGAAAATAGTCTTTGTAACTTTATGAGTATAACCATGGTTTCAAATCCTTGAAAGGAGCTTTGTATGTTTAGTTTTTCTGCATTTCGTTATGTGACCTGCATGCTGCCTTCATGGGAAAATAGTGTTTTCATGTTGTTTGGTTGAAGAATCAATTATCTAGTCATTTAGAAGTATTTTAAGGTAATTAACCTATCACCCTTTAATTATTTCTTCAATATTCATTTCTGAAAATAGTGCTTTGGGGCTATTTGGATGGATTTGTGTTGTGTTTATATGACATGTTTTGAGATTAAATGGATAAGGTAGTGTTCTTTGTTGGTTGTTAATGATTTATGGTCAAATAGTTAGTCAAAAATAAAACTATGGATGACCTAAATATACCCAATATATATTGGCAAGTATACCGATCGTTCCAAGTAATAAAGTGATAAAGTAGAGTATCGTCTCCATAGGGATTGTAGACCAAGTACTACAATAACCAGTCCCCTTAAGTTGAACGGATCAATAGATGTGACAGATATTGTTGATTTACTTCAGAAAAGTAAAATGAAAAGTAAATTGCGTTTTTTAGGGTTTTATAAAAATAGATGAACAAAGTTGCATAAAAATAGGTTTGAAAAACAATTGCGAAAATATTGCAGTAAGAGTACAAACACCTGCCTGATCCCCACCTTGTAATCTGAATCTAGATTTACATGCAATTTACCTATTGATCAAACGATTCACCATCTTTTATTTTATTGGTTAAGCCCTAATCCCTTAGTGATCTTAACCTTGTTAACCCTATTAGAACCCTAATCCCTTAGTGATTCCTTTTCAGGTTAAACACATAAATCAGTTAATCTTTCACGTTTGCAATTCATGTAGCCTATCCCTAGTGCATACATGAACAACTATTTTCCTCCTTGTCAGGAATTAGGATCCCAATATTCCTATTGCGAATCCTAACCCTAGCGATATAACACCTCGTAAAATTAAATGTGAGTTTATTTGATAAAATATGAGTTAGAATGGATGGATTAGTGAAAATCCGAGAATTATGGCAAAAATGGGCAAAAAGGGCAAAATGGTAATTTGCCAAAAACGTAAACCGAGGCATGAAAAATGGAGTTAGAGATTTAATATGACAAAAATAATGCTGGAATTGGAATCAGGGCGGAAAATTGAGTGAATAGGCAAAATTGTGAAAAAGTGATGAATAGTGATTTTTTTAAGTGAAAGATACTGCGGTACGAGTGTACCGATAAGTGTG
Organism: Gastrolobium villosum; assembly: GCA_032173675.1. Taxonomy (NCBI): domain Eukaryota; kingdom Viridiplantae; phylum Streptophyta; class Magnoliopsida; order Fabales; family Fabaceae; genus Gastrolobium; species Gastrolobium villosum. The sequence goes on from JAVKPL010014108.1 coordinate 31,932, forward strand.
AAATTTTTATGAGTATTTTGAGGAAATAAAAATATGGCATGGACTGGAAAAATGTGTAGATTAAGAATTTGTGATCATAAATTTTATCGGGATTAAAGTTAGATCGCGTGTGGGACCCGTGGGATCAAAACCCACTTAAGTTCCCTCACTTTTTCCCTCACCCTCACGCCCTCTCTCTCTTTTCTCTTCTTCCCCACCGTGAGCCACTCCATTTGCAAGGAACCATGAACCCATTCTCTCCTCCCTCACCATTTGCTCATTTCTTCACCAAATCACTTGGTTTTGGTGTTGAAATCTATTGTAAACAACCTTCTAAAGCCATTGGTGATACTCCCAAGCCTTGAAATCGTCTCCTTGGGGCGAAAATGGACAAACTCAGATCCGAACCATTGTGGTTCTTGGAGTTTTTGGGAGTTTTTGGATCTCCTTTGGATTGATGGAGCCTTGGTGGTGTTCATACACTTGATGGTGAGTATATTTGTGGTATCTTTGTGGTTGATTTGGTAGATCTAGAAATTATGCTTTGAATCTTTAATTCTAGATGTGTGATGATAGAGAACCCAAATGGAAAAATGCTATTAGATGAAAATGCCTTAGAATGATGCTTGTAAGCTAGAAATGGTATGATAAATTTTGGTGAAAAAGTTGGGTTTTTAACTTAGGAAAAATTTGTGGAAATTTCATGAAAATGGTTATGTGGTGTAATTGAATAATTGAATGATGGACCATTGGCATAGGTTGATAATGTGATTATATGATTAGTGTGTGTGTTAACATGGAATTGAAAACCTTGTAGAATCAACCTTTGAGGAATTCGAACCATAGAGGGGTTTGGAGGAAAAATGATGTAATGGTTGTGAATTTGATGTGGTATGATATAACATGATGTTTAATTGGATGATGGTATAGTGTGTTATAGTGGAATGAGAAGAAAGAATGTGTGATTCATGATGTATTTGGTAATTTGACCTATAAAAGAGATTGAAGTAAAATGAATGATTACTTGAGATTAAATGATTGAATTGGAAATGGTTTGATAATCATGTTGTGAATTATCTAGGTTGCCTCTTTTGGACGCTTTGGAAGCGGGTAAGCTTGGAGCTTACGTATGGAGCATGGGCTCGGTGTTGAGGTAACATTTGGAACTGGGGTTTAGCCCTTGTGTGCTCCACCACACCTAGTGGAAGGTTGTGGTTGGATTATGTGATTATGGCATTGTGTGATTATGTGCTTGTATGCATATTGCTTGGATTGTATGAAAAAATTGTTTGGTCACTGGCCAGTTGACGTGTGTTGGTTTGGACATCCGCTGGATCATTTCGTGACGGAGTGCCAGTTGGAATGTGCCATGGGGTCGACTCTGGGAGTGACACCAGGATGATCCAAACGGGGGACATCCGCCGGATAGGGCTCATGAGGAGTTCCGGTTGGGTTTTGCCATGGAGTCTTCTCAACCATGGGAGAGGCGCCAGGATTGTCTCGGGAGTTATATGATGGAGTCCTTGAACATGAATCCATGCGTGGATGTTCTCGGGTTGTCTCCAGTTGGTTGGTGATATTGTATTGCTTGCATATTATATGATGTTATATTTGCACATTGAGTGAGCCATGGGGTGGAGAAACCTCCAGGGCCCTTGGTTTACTGAGATATATTTATATATCTCACCCCGTGTTGTGGGGCATCATTTCAGGTTAGGTTGAGCCTGGAAGAGTGGAGCATGAGGTGCATATTGGAGGCACCCTGTGATGAGCATTGGATTGGGATACACCTTGCATATATATTATGCTTTAGACTTAGATCATGAACTTATGCATGTTGAAAGTGCCATGCATTGTATGTTCATGACTACATGTTAAATTCTTCAGTATGATTTATATGTATAACCTTGGAACCTATTGTATATTTGAGTGAGCATGGGACTTGTCCATTGCCACATTCATTGTATTTGAAGCCTTGGCAAAGATGTTGTAAAATGGTCCATATTTGATGTAAAATGGCCATTATATTAAAGACTTTGTAAATGATGCATAATTGAATGAAAATGCATGTTTGATGGGCCTAGTGCCTACATTAGAGTATGTTTAAGTGTTGTGTGGAGTACTAAGGTGTTTGGGATGGATTACACAACCCTTCTTGGGCTTAAAATGCTGTAATCTGTCACTTTTGCTGCATAGTAATCGATTACCCAAGCATGGTAATCGATTACCATGCAACAGGGGACGAAAATTGGCTACTGTCTTCACTGGTAATCGATTACTGAGGCTTGGTAATCGATTACCATGTGAGGTAATCGATTACCCAAGGTTGGTAATCGATTACCAGAACAGAGGAGGTGAAAAATTAGCTACTGCCTCATTTTTGACAGGTGGTAATCGATTACCACCCACTGGTAATCGATTACCACAGTGTAAATTTTGAAAATTTAAGTTTTTCTAGACTAAAAAAAAAGGGCTTAACTTGATGGGTAGAACTCCAAATGGTGCGTGGTTTGAAACCACGCGTAGCTTATGTAAAGGGCTAGAACTTGGTAAGAAATGAAAGTAATTTGATGAGTTTAAAGGAGTTGGATAAAAAGAAAGATTAGTGATGTTGTTAAGCTGAATGCTTCCGCGTGTTGCATTTACAATTATAGTGTTGTTTTAATTGATTACGGAAAAGGTTATGGTTATGAAAAGGAATATGATAAAAGAAAAAAGTCTGCCCGTAATTTAATTAACCCAATTACTGTGATTGTAACTGCGCTTAATATCATAATCAATGTTAACAATACCGGTACGTAACGGGCTGTTACAAGCGATCCGTTAGAATGATCAGATCTAAAAGAACGAAGAGATGAAGAACGAAGGAAAATAGATTCAAATAGATAAACACATGTAAATTAAATCCAAACTACAAGGGGTTCACATTCAGGGTTGTGACCCTTACCACAATAAAAAGATCTAGCCAACCATATTCATGGCTGATCTCAAATATTTAACAAGAATGTAAATTACAACAAAGGAAATGAAGAACGAAGAACACAGATCAGAATTCTCTTCACAGCGACGGTTCTTCCTCTAGGTCAGAAATGTGGTATATGTCCTTTGAAGACTTAATCCTCACTTTTATAACATTTTTCTTCTTTTTCCAATTTTTCCCTTTTGAAGACATGGTTGTGGTTTCCGCAACTGACGCTCTCAGCGTCAGATCAATGCTGTAAGCGTGGCTTCTTCTGAACTCCCACGCTGTCAGCGTCATATCCACGCTCGTGGATGCCTCTGAACTCCCACGCCATCAGCGTCAGTTGCACGCTGTGAGCGTGGATGCTTCTGAACTCCCACGCCACCAGCGTGATATCCATGCTGTGAGCATGAGTCTTCACTTTGGCAAATCCTCATTTTGCTCCAGATTTGTTTGCTTTTCCTATAAAGTGAGCATAAAATCAGTTGAACAATCTTGAAATTGGAATTTAAGAAAAACAACAATAAATGTTTCCTTTTATTGAGAAATAGTCTATTATCTTTCTTTTGTTGGCCTGAATTTACTTATGTGCTGAAGGAACATCAAACAATTCCCAGATTTGAACGTTGCTGTCCTTAGCAATGTAATGAATCAAAAGAAGAGTAAGATTAACTCTGTGAAGAAACACATGAATATAAACATCTTAAGAAATTAAACTGCTATGCATGTATAACTTCCTGGTAAAAACTTCATAATAATGCTCCTCAGTTGTACAAGAACTTAGATCCTAGCTTGAATATTCCTCACCAGATAAATGCATTCTCATCACTCAGTGTCTGAGGTTTCTGCACTCATTCCATCAGTGTAGCAGTAATTCCATGATCTTGAACATATTCTCAAGTTCCTAAAAGTGAGGAACCCATTTGCCATGCATAGACTAATCAAAAGGTCTTTGATAGGTTAAAACTTGGCCTGGTTTGGGAGTAAGAATCTTTTGGTTAGAGGCTGATTAATTTGGAGAGACTGAACTCCTAAGATTTTTGACATTAATTCCTTCTCAGCTCTTCAATTCTGCCATTTTGACATTTTCGGGATTCTTTTCCCTTTTTCACTACCTTTTCTTCTTTTTGTTTTCTTTTCTCTTCTGAGCTACATTTTAACTTCTCAGACCATTCTCTTTTCTTTTACTTAACTTTTTCTTTCTTGAGAAAGACCTTGATTTTAGTCTTTGGAATCAGCATTTCAATCTCTCTCAAGGTATGTCAATGGGACATGGTTAAGCAACGTTCATAAGGTGATTGAACAAATTGGTCTCAGGCTCAAAAAGGTTTAACAAAGGACAATCTTCTAGGTAGGCTATTTGGCTCTAAGCTAACAATAATAAATGCCTTTATCATATCAGTCATGCATGCAAGCCAGAGAAACAATTCAAATTCAAGAAAAACTACTACAGTGAGGTCTCTCTGAATAATTATTTCTGTTTAGGCTCAATCCTCACAGCTGTTTTCAAACTAGAATCTAATTTCCAGAATTTACATCAAGCATTATTTCAGAAAAATTCACCACAGAGCAGTTATACAGACAAGCAGGCATCATTCTCAGGTTATATAAAACAAATGAATGTTTCACAGATATCATGCTATTAATTATTCAATTCACAATAAGACTAAGCAAGCTTGTCAAACCTGAGATTGCTTGTTCAGAAATTGACTAACGAAAATAAAAGAAATAAATAATAACAGCAAAAGTTGAAATTTCCCCCTTTTTCCAAATATATTTTCTGTTTCCTTTATGTTGTGTTCCGCATTTAGCAGGTCTCGCATATACAGCATGTGACCCCAATTCCCAGATTTAGAATATTGTTGTCCCCAACAACAAACTATACTAGTCAAAGAAGCTAATTCTGCCAAATGGAACACTCATACACTTGTTAAACAACAAAATAGATAAATATCAAAGAGTACTACAATAAAGGGAAAAATTATCGAACAAAAATATCTACAAAGTACTTAAAACAACAAAAATAATGAAAGAAACTAAAAAAAATGTGTATGTTGCTGAAGTGGGGAGTGATCATCAGTAATCTTCCATAGCAGCATCATCATCATGATCAGCCTCCGCTGGGGGTGGAGGTGGAAGCTGTGGTCTGAAACTAGTAGTGTCGATCCTACGATCACTACACAATCTCTCAATCATAACCCGGAGATACCTCTGCTCGACCCTCATCTCCTGCATCTGATGGTCCAAACTCTAGAGTAGAAGAGAATCTGCATGAGGTGCTGCTGCTGGCGCTGGAACTGATGGTGGTACTGGAGGTGCTCCACCTGCTGCACGAGACGCCTTCCAGAGGGCGTAATGGCTCGACTCTTCCCTCATAGTGTTAAAATTTGTTTGTGTGAGCTCCGTTTTCACCTTCACATCACTGGGCTCATCATCATAAATCTCCACCCTAGCCTCCAGACAAAGCTGCTATATCAAGGAGCTATGAGCGAGGTGAATCTCAGCCTTCTTCTAAGTGATGATATAGACTATTCTCTCAGACAAAAGAGCAGCAATATTAAGATTTTCTTCACCCATAAGGGTATATAGCAGCACTGCTCTCTCAACATTTACATCACTCATATTAGTGGATGCAATGATGGTGGAATTTATGAAGGTATTCCAAAACATTGCTTCTGGATTAAGATCCACCCTTTCTAATTTTTCGGGCACCCCCGGATGTCCACTCTTTGGTTTCCATTTAGAATACGGGTGAGTGATGGCACTTCTGATTCTCTCAGCAATCTCTGGCATATCTTCCCAGTATAATCTTGTGTCAGCAGAAGGTTGCATCCTATTGAATGTCTGTGCAATATGGCAACTCCTGCTACGATCATGTGTAGTTCCAAGAAATCTCTCTATTGTTGCAGAAGAGAAAGAGATTTCTTGTCCCCGCACCCAACTCTTTCGAGTTGCATCCACACTTTCCAGATCAGCATTGGCACAAAATTCCTTCAGAATCGTGCTGGAGCTGGGTGCAGCAAACCTCACCAATTTGTTCCATCTTTTCCTTTCAACTGTTGTCCTTACCGAATAGTCACCATCCAAGAAAGCACTAATTTGCCTCTCTGATATAATTTTCTTGGGGGCAAACCATTGATAATACCGGTCTTGAGCCTCAGGTGATAAGAACCGAGTACTATCAAACATAGAAGAAGAAGAAGAAGAGGTCCTGGGCCTCTGTGTGCCTGCTGCACTACTCTCGCCCTTTTTCCCACTTGGGCCAGTTCCCTTTGTGGTCTTTTTAACTTGCTTACCCTGCACTCAGTAAAGTTTCCAACACAATAGAATTCATTTAAATCAAGAAGGCTATTCAGCAGATCAGAAAATGAACAACCAATTCCCAGATTTATCTCATGCTTATTACAAGTCAACACTGTATTCAGCCAAATCATCTCATAACAGTTAATGCCAGTAAAATATTCAATCAGTCCATATCCAAACTTGAAAGAAGTCATATCCAAATATCATGTGAAGTCAGAATTATATTCTCAATAGACCAACAAAATAACATCAAATACATCCAAGCAAATACATGTTACTTGTGAAAGATAGAATCTCAACATGTGGCATGTATGTTGTACAATGCATTTTCTCCACAAAATCATGAAGCATCTAATCTCACTATCCTTGAATTAACACACACACACACTCCATGACATCTAACAAGTATGCATTAGGCAAATTCAACTTTGATATTTCCTATGAGACAATTTATCAAACACCTAGCATGCATTTCCAAATTTGCACAACCAAGATAATCATGAAAGACCATATACCACCAGCATTGTTAAATCAAGTATCATCAAACTTACCTTGTCGCCAGCCATTGAATGTAAGAGAGTGAACATGGAAAAACCCATTTACGGAGAAGGAAACCCACGACCTTGCAACCTCCGGTGGTGCGCGGAGGTGATTGTCGGTGGTGGTGAGGGAAAGATGAAAGAATAAGAATGGTGTGGGTGTTTCACAGTGGTGATGTGGTGGTGGTCGGTGATGGTATAAGCGGTGGTTGTCGGCTGAGGAGAGGTGGACGGAGGTGCGCAGTGGCCTTGGTGATGGCTGGTGAGGGCGAGTGGAAGAGATAGTGATGTGGTGGTGCGATGGTGGACGGAGGTGGTTGGTTTGCGGTGGTGGTGTACGGCGCGGTGGTGATCTAGTGAAGTGAGATACAGTGGTTGTTGCGGTGCTAGCTTGGCTGGGCGGCGTACGGTGGTGGTGAGGGAGGTCTTGGCGGTGCTAGGGTTTGAGGAAGAGAAAGATGGATGATTGAGGGAGAATGAGAGAGAGAGAGAGAGAGAAAATATTAGGTGAATAATGCGAGGAAAATTATTGTGCGCAACTTAAATTCTGGATGACGCTCATAGAGTGGTACCCTCCGATTGTTCATGCTAAGAGCGTGGATACTGCTGTTTCTTCACGCTAATAGCGTACAATCCACGCTGATGGCGAGGAACTTTTGTCAACCTTTTCACGCTTGTAGCTTGAGTCTCACGCTATCAGCGTGGAAGCTCCTGTGTTCTCACGCTACGAGCGCGAATCTCATGCTGTAAGCGTCAGTTCTAAGTTCATAACTTTTTATTATCTAAGCTAAAATCATAAAATTGACTAAAACTAAGTGTTCCTACTGGGTTGTCTCCCAATGAGCGCTTGTTTAACGTCACGAGCCTGACGGGAATCGTTTAAGACTCGGGTGAAGCCAAAGGGACAGAAATCGTGTCCCTATAGATATCTCCACCATGATATACCTTCAACCGACACCCATTGACATTGAAAGGTCTTTCAATATTGAGAGGAGAAATCTCAACTATTCCATATGGGAATACCTTTTTAATAACAAAAGGATCAGACCAACGAGACTTAAGCTTACCTGGAAACAACCTCAGTCAAGAGTTGTATAATAGTACCTGTTGTCCCGGCTCAAACTCTTTTGGCTTAATCTTCTTGTCATGCCACTTCTTTGTCTTTTCTTTGTAGATTCTGGCATTCTCATAAGCTGCTAGCCTGAACTCATCGAACTCATTCAATTGTAGCAATCTCTTAGCATTAGCTTTTGATGGTTCAAAATTTAAAAACTTAATGGCCCATAAAGCTCTATGCTCTAATTCTACAGGAAGATGACAGGACTTACCATATACCAATTGGAATGGTGACATACCTATTGGTGTTTTGAATGCAGTCCTGTATGCCCAGAGTGCATAATCCAGTTTCTTAGCCCAATCCTTCCTTGAGTTGCTCACTCTCTTTTCTAGAATCCTCTTCAACTCTCTATTAGAGATTTCAACTTGTCCGCTGGTCTGAGGATGGTATGGTGTTGCCACCTTGTGAGTAACACCATACTTTGTAAGCAAACTCTCAAATCGCTTATTGCAGAAGTGGGTTCCTCCATCACTGATGATTGCACGAGGAACCCCAAAGCGGGTGAAAATATTCTTTTTTAAGAAAGAAACTACCACCTTTGCATCATTTGTGGGCAATGCAACTGCTTCTACCCACTTGGACACGTAGTCCACAACAACCAGGATGTACTGATTTGAGTATGACTTAGGGAATGGTCCCATAAAGTCAATTCCCTAAACATCGAAGAGCTCTACTTCCAATATGCAGTTGAGAGGCATTTCATCTTTTTGTGAAATTTTTCCCGTTCTCTAACACTTGTCACACTTCTCCACAAAGTTCCGCGCATCTTTGAAAATTGTTAGCCAATAATAGCCACTCTGCAATACCTTTTACGCAGTCCGGTTAGCTCCAAAATGACCTCTGTAATCAGACGCGTAACAATGCCACAGAATATCCGGTATTTCAAATTCAGCCACACACCTGCGAATAAGACCGTCAGCACATTGAAAATATAAAAATGGATTATCCCAATGGTACCTTTATGCATCATGAAGGAATTTATTTTTCTGCTGCCAAGTAAGATCATCAGGAATCGAACCAGTAGCTTTGTAGTTTGAAAAATTTGCAAACCATGGATGCATTATTATTGCAATCACTTGCTCATCAGGAAAGAACTCATTAACCTCAATTTCAGGTCATTCTTGTAGTTGCTTATCCCGAATCCTAGACAAATGATCAGCAACTTTATTCTCCACTACAGTTTTATCCTTGACTTCTAAATCAAACTTCTGAAACAAGAGCATCCACCGCAGTAGACGTGGCTTTGCATCCTGCTTGGTCATCAAATACTTAATAGCAGCATGGCCAGTAAATACAATAACTTTAGAACGTATCAAATAAGATCTAAATTTATCCAATGCATAAACTACTGCTAACATCTCTTTTTCAGTAGTGGCATAGTTGGCCTGTGCCTCATTAAAGACTTTGCTAGCGTAGTAAATAACATGCAACATCTTGTCCTTACGCTGACCAAGGACTGCACCCATTGCGTATGCACTCGCATCACACATGAGTTCAAACGGAAGATTCCAATCTGGTGCCGTCAGAACAGGTGCTGTGGTAAGCTTTTCCTTCAACACATTAAATGCATTGAGACAAGCTTCATCAAAAGTAAACTCTTTATCCTTCACCAACAGCTGGCTAAGAGGCTTTGCAATTTTCAAAAAATCCTTGATGAATCTTCGATAAAAACCAGCATGGCCTAATGTAACATCCCACGTAATTAGGAATATATATATATATATATATATATATATATATATATAGTAATTGTTATGGTTGTTAAATTCGAGTAATGGGCAACACATGTTTTGATTTCGGATTATATGGCTATTAGTCTATAATTATTATTGAGTTAGAAAAAAATATTTGAATTATGATAAGTGATAAATTTATTTTAGATATGTGAGATCTTAGTTGGAAGAGGTAGAAACAAATTTATAACAATGTATCTAAAGATTTAAAAATACTAGAAAGGCTTGGGAACCCTTTTATTTAGGGGTAAGTTCTTAAGTTGGCAATATTTGGGCTTGTATTTTTGACCCCCAAGTTGAGCGGGCCGTACCATAGGGCCTTATGGAGTGTCCATGAGTCAGCCCAAGCCCCTCTACTTCTTGCCCTAACCTTATCTCATCCTAATGATCCTACAAAGCATATTCCTATTGGGTAGAAATTGCACTTGGCAGTCATATCAGTCCTTATCTTCTTTGTGTTGTGCGCTGCCTTGGACATCAAAGAGAGCTGATACCGTGTTGCTTTTAACATATCCCATTCAACTTTAATTTGAAGATTTCTCAGCTTTAAGTCCTGCACCAATTGGAGAAGGGGGATGCAGTTTGCATGTCAAACTTATTGGCTGGAAAATCCCTCACTCATTCTCACCCCTCAAGCGCTGACCAGAGAAGAGAACTTTAGATAATTTCTGATTGCTAGCTTTAAAACAACACTTAAACGTCCCCTTCCTTCATTCCTTATGCGCTGGTCTTTGAAGGACAAGAGACAAGTTGAAACAACATTGGTAGCTTCAGAAAACTCAGCCACATAACCTCTCCTTATTTCAAAAAACATTAACCCTCACCATACAATAACCCAACCTTATTGTGACCATTTCCATTCCCTCCCATCGTCCTTAAACCGTAGCACAAACAGAGATTGAACTCAAGAAATAACTTCATATTCCACTGCTATTTTCTGCCCCAAAAACCGTGGAGCTTCTTAGGGATATACCAGAAATTTTTATCACATTTTGTCTCTTCCTGCCCCACTTGGTTGTACACCATTATCCTAAGAGGTAATATGTTGTTTCTGCTTCTTGGTGACTCATGTTCTTGCGTCCCTTCATCACTTTTGAATGAAGGAGATGTTCTGCCATATGTGATAAATAACTTAAGCTACTGTTCCTTTCCCATTCTTGCGCACGGTCACCTTTAGAAGTGTGGAGCTTGTTGTCTCATGGAGCTCTAAGGATTGAGGTGGTGTTCCTTGTTCCATTTGGTTTCCCTTGTGTGTTGCCATGAGGTAGGCACAAAATCTCTACTCTTTTCCTCTATTTAAACTGTGAGGTATGTTAGGGAAATTAGCTCTTTTGCTTATTTTTGGCTCTTCTAAATTCTGCCGCCTTGCGTCCTTAGGTTATAGGCTGAAAACATGTATAGAACGTAGCTTGAAATATTTTTCTTATAAAATTTGGGTTTGAGTTTATGTATCTAAATTATCAGAAATTTAAATAAGGAAGACAGCATGCCTAGACCCCATTTTTGTAGCGTACCATGCATTAACTAGGAGAGTCTTTGGAATAAATCATCCTTGGTGTTTTGTGTAGATGAAGTTGGTTCTGCCTTGGTAAAATTTTATTATGATCTAAGCCTTATTTAAACTAAAATGCAGTATGAGTTTAGGTCCTCTTTCACGCCCATTTAGTCTTGTTGAGCTATAATTTTGAATGAATTGTCATGAACCCTATGTGATGAAACCGGTTCTGTTTTGGAGCATCTTTATTGTATGCTAAACTCCATTTAAAGTATGTTGAAAACATGATAATAAGCCCTCCTTGCACTCCTTAGGAGTAGAAAAGTAGAAATTGTATCATGAAACGTTGTTGTTTTCTGCTCACTATTTTGCTGAAAAACGTTGCTATTTTTTGCTCACTGTTTAGCTGAAAAACATTGCTGTAAAATGAGTTTTTGCTCACTGTTTTAGTGAGGAAAACGCTGCTGTATTTTTGCTCACTGTTAAACATTGGGAAGACTAACTTGAAGTCAGAATATTTTAAGAATATAACCTTGTTGGCAGAATGGGAATTTAATGGAAAAAGGGATTTAAAAACCTATGTTTTAGGCAGGAATGTTGTGGTATATAATTCTGATTTGTTGCACTTGATTTAGGTGCGCATAAATAGTGAGAAACGTAGCATATTCGTTGCTGTTTGGTAATTGTTTGAGGCACACAAGGTAAGTGTTAGGCGATATCACCTAATGTGACTATTGACTAGTGTATGAAGTTGTAACATGATGCTCCATACTCCGTAAAATTATTATGTTCCTTATGATGAAAGTATTTTGCCATGAAAATGCCTTGATGGCAATATGATTATGAGGTAAAGTTGTTATGTGGCAGCATAATGTTAGTATATGGGTGTCCTAGAGACAATCTTTTGATTAAATAAAGGACACTAGATGTAGAACTTTGTTTGTCGCAAATAAATGAAAGCATTGTTCATTCAGTTTCATATTGTGTCTCGATATTATTGTTAATATTATATGAACGAACTGGATAAACCCCTTGGAATAGAACAGGTATCTCTTGAGTATCTATGATGAGATCACGATCATGAGGATTCAAGGATATCGCATGTCTATTCCTAATTATATGTTCCTAGTCTAGAGACACTGACTATGGGGATTAGTGATCTCGGGTAAGACTAGTACGACTTCTTGTATATGGATACAAGGTAAAGACCTCATGAGCTACAGATATGGAGATATCTTAGCTAAAGTCGTGGGTGGACCTATAAGAGTATAGCTCGGACTGAATAGACCCAAAAAGAGACTCTATGAGAAAATCTCATAGATAGTGTCATTAGAGTAATCTCTTTATGTTTGGGTATGTCTTTCCTTAGACCATAAGTTATTACCTAGACTGTGTTCTTGAAGGCATGTTTTGATTGTATGCCTCGTCTGCCTAAAACATGGAGACTCATAGGTATACTGTTGGGCGTGTCCTTAAAGGGCACCAGGCTAGGGTAATAAGCTGAAGGAATTCGTCAAATCTCTGTGAGAGATTAGGTTATCTGTAAACCGGAGAAATCGGGATGACATTTATAGGGACTCGAGAATCTATGCATAGTAAAAGAGATCATGAGATGATCTGCCTTTAGAGTCAGTAAATTGAAGATTCCCTATTTCGAATAAAGCTTACCCTAAACCGCAGGGGTTGATACATTTCCTTACCCTAGGTTAATGGGAAGATAACCGAGACGAAGGGAAATACATACGATAACCAAATATGTGCAATAGGATGATCAAGTCATTAATCTGACTAGTTCTGGGGCAACAAAGCATTGTTAGTGCTCTGTGTTGTCATTAATTGGGTTGTGGGCTTATTGGGCCCAAGCCCAGTTATGTCAGAAGCTAAGTTGGACCTAATGGGTCACACACTAACACCTTGTAGTCATGATGGACTAGCTTTAAAGGTATTGGGCCTAATAATGGTTGTTAGCCCAAGAAGCTGTTTGGAAACCCACCTAAATGGGTGGGTGGTGCATGGAGCTTAGTAATGGGCTTGGATAGTCCAAGCCATTACTAATTAATTTAATTAGTTAAATTAATAATCAAATATTTGAATTTCGAATTTTGAATTTGAAATTTGAATTTTGAAATTTGAATTTGGAAATTCGAATTTTGAATTTGAAATTTGAATTTTGAAATTTAAATTTGGAATTTGAATTTTGAAATTCGAATTTGGAATTTGAAATTTGAAATTTTGAATTTTGAATTTGAATGTTTGAACATTTGAATTCTAGTGTTTGAATTCGAATTGGCTTTGAAAAGTTGTTTCATAACAAAAGGATAAGATAAGATCTTATTGGAACAAATTCCTTGGATCAAGAAGGATCTTTGGAGCATATTCTTGGGCTGTTTGGGGCGCATAATTAAGTGATAAGAGTGTCATCTTGTCACTTAAACAAAGCTCCAATCAGATTTGGTGGTTGAGAGAATCAGTGGGTGAGTTGATTCAAATTTTGAATGCAACTACTCAATATATTTGGACCCCTTTTAGGGCTTAATTATGCGCATGAAAAGTACACTATATGATAGTTTATGAATTTAAGTTTAAATTGTTTTGAACTTAGTTTCATGAGGATAAGATTGGAGGTTGTTGGCAAGATTTATTTTTGCAACAGCTCCACCTTATCCTCCCCTGATTTATGCGCAACTTTCAAGTGATTTTGAAAGTTAGTTTTCATTTTGAATGATTTAATCTCTCTTCCCTCCAAGGTGTGCGCATAACATACTTGTTCCTCTCCTTAGGGTTTTGAGAAAACCTAGCCTACACTCCTTCATCTCATGCACCATTCTGTAGGGTAGTTCACTAAACCTTTCCAAACAGAATATCTAGCCTCCACCTTCACCACTTGTGCGCATAGCAAGCCTCACTGTGGTGTTCATCTGATGGCTTTCAAGAAGGAGTTCTTGCATCATTGACGAATGGTGGTGTGGATCACCATTAGAGGGTTTGAACCCTTCAAGCCTGACATCTGATCTCCCTGACTGATCAGGCCAAAAACAAGGTAACATCATGTTGTCTTAAAGCATGAACCTGTGTGTGCATGTATGTTTCCGCAGTAAAAATTTTGTTTTTACACCTTATATGCATCGGCCATCAAAGGCCAGTTTACTTTCACATAACGTATATGTAAAGGATGATATAAGCATGCATCTTACATCATACTGCATCTATTTTTCTGCTTTGTGTGTGACAGCATAGCATGGCATGCATGTACCAAATTCATGTAGCCTTGAAATTTAGAATAGTTATATACAGGACCATGTGTTTGAGCACGCATCATATAGGCATCCCTCCAGTACCAGGGCATGGGACACTTGGCATCCGTCCGCATAGGCCACAGTTGGAATCCACCTTTGAGGGTACTGAATTATAGGATACCCACTGTGTATTGCACGCACGACGGTGCTATGAGCGCAAAAGGAAGGCGTTATATACACAATATTATATGATAAAAAGGAAAAAGAATATGTTGAAGTGATTGTTTATGATTTTGTGCCTAGTTTAATACTATTGCATTATTGGTTTTATTGCCACACTATTGGGATTATTCTCACCCCTTTGGGGCTGCTATTTTTATAAATGGCAGGAAGACGAAAGAACATTTGAAGGCGTGATTATATGGATGCATGCTGTTGATTAATGCTTATTGGACTTTTGCTGTTGCTGTTTAATTGCTGGATGACTGTATTGTTTTTTTTATGTCGAGCACTTGGATGACTGTAGAAACTATTATTTTAATTCTGTTTAAGTCTTTTATGAACAACGGCTGTTTTGGGAAAAATCTGGAAACGTTTTGCGAAATGGATTTTTGAACGTTCTATTAAGTGCTGATTTTTAAACAGTTTTACGAGCACCTTGCGGGTTATGTTTCAAGGGGCAAACGAACTCCAATTTACTATTATTTTATATGTACGCGAAGCCCCAGTCGTGCTCTTTCTAGATCATAAGGAATATTTTTTTAAATCATCAGAACTGATTTTATACGAATTTCTAAAGGCAGTACGGTTTGCAGGGAAAATAATATTTTCAGCAACTTAAGACAATTTTGAAAACATACCCTGATTTTTAGAAGAAAACCGATTTCAACTATAAGTTATGTTTAGAAACACCAAAATGATTTTTCAGTAGCCAAAATAACGTTAAAGACTCTAATTCCTCTTAGCAAACGACTCTATTGGATGCATACAAGGGAGGGCGTTACACTAATTGGTATCAGAGCAGTTTTGGTTCAGAGTGTCTGTTTTTGATTGAATTGTGTGCTGCTTGAATGGTTGTTGCCTGGTTATCCGGGTTAATTGTATGTGTTCGTTGCATTGTTGCTGTTTGAGCTTAGTTGTGAATGGGTTATAGGTTAAAATTACCTTAGATTGGAGGTGTGATGATACTGGTAGTACACTGTATTAAACATGGCTGTGCCCATCCTCTTGCTAGGTGGTGAGCCTGACCAAATCACTGTCGCGCAATTTGTGTGTGCACAATCATGGTTATCATAGGGTACACATGTGTCTGAGCACTAGGTGTGGAATAGGGAATTGTTACTTGAATTTATGGTGAATTACTAACTCTGTTTTCTATGATTTATAAGCAAAGTTTTATATACATATATTTGATGTGAATATTTTGTGATATCCTAAGCTGTATATGATAATAAGTTATCTATAGATATTGACTGTTGCTACATATCTATTTTTGTGATTTATGACTTCTCGTGTGTACGGTGATTGTAGCATATGACTGGGCAGTAGAAACTGTTAATCTTTACTAATTCTGTTATATTACTTAATTGCGTAAGGGGTTAATCTGTTTGAGTAGCAGAGACTTAATTATGAAAACTGATGTAGGGATAGGCCACTTACTTAAGTAGATCCAGTTAATGCCCATAGAAAGTAGAGTTGGAGATAATTAAGGCTTAGACATATGGGTCTGCTGTCTGTACAAATCTTCTAGTGGTGAATTGGCACTAGACATCATTCTTGAGAAAGAAGCTATTAAACAAAGTGGTGATGTGTGAAGAAGAGAACTTGACCCCTACAACCCTGTCATTCATGCGAGTGATACTTGTCGTCTTAGCTCATATGCATTGACTTGCTTTGTGTGATTTTGACTACTTTTTGGACTTGCATATAGTGTATTGTTTCTGATCATAGTAACAGGATTTTATGTGATGACTGTTGAACTTGCTAGTTTAGATTTTTCACATTATAGTGTTAGAAACTTTGTTGCTAAAAACGGGATTTCATTTTATGATGTTATGAGTTATTGATTGACACATATATATTTACTTCTTTCATGATTATTGTGAGGCAAATTATGAACGAGAATGATATTGTGTAAATGTGAGTTATTTTGACTGCGTAAAAATGATTTTAATTTTTGTATGGTAAGAATCTTGAGTCCTTCTTTGTATTAATTCACATGAATTGAACATACAGAATTTTCATGACGCACATCAGTTAGATATCATGCCAGCTCATAAAGTGTTTGTATATAATTAGACAAAGTCTTCATGATGTACTGTGTCATGCATATCCACGGTGATGAAAGAGAGTTTAATTGCATTTATTCCATGATAACCTTAGAGGATGTGTCAGGTTGGGATCAATAAGAAGTAATTATCCATACTCCAAACCTTTCCCTGTTTGTTTTCATCAAGTCAGTTGAAACCTTGGCATGTTTCATGCTTTGTTGGATTGGTACTTTAAATTGAAGAAATGAAGCGATAGTGTAGAAATTGTGATCAACTTAACCTTGCTTCAGTTTTAATGGGTCTTTGTGGAATTAATTAGTGAGAAACTCTTAACAGTGTGGATATCTCAAAATCTTAAAGTTATATTTTCTCGACCCAAGATTTTATGTCTAACATGTACAAGAAATTTTAGTAATACTTCTCTATAACACAAGGAACATGGTCACGACTATTGTGATAGAAGTCAAATGATTTAGATGTTAAGTACTTGATTTATGTAACCAGTTTGTGGTTGTTACACAAAACGAGATTGCCCATTATAGAACCATACAATGAATAAGATTTTTCTCGTGCATGTTGAAGACTTTATAATATCAGTTCATTCTTTTATAAAGCAAAGCCTGCAAGTTTTTTTTTTTTGTTGGTTTTGGGTGATCTGAATTTTGTATGAATATGTCCACAAATATTCCAATTTCTGTTTTAAGATTGTCAAACGTTTTAAACTTTTACTGCATCTTTGATTTTTGTTCACTAACACACAATACCCTCAAGAAATTTTACAAAGTATGTCTTACCATGTTGATAGAACTCTCTTGATATGTCTAAACTTGTTCCGCTGAAGAATGTTTGTCTTTACTTTAATTTACTGTCCTGAAGGTGTAATCTTATACATGCAAAATACTGTCTGAACTTATGGATTCAAACTAAACCTTGTGGTCTAATTGATTGAAGGTGCTAATCAACCTATTGTGCACTAAGACCTAGTTAATTGACCATTGGTGTTAATCAACGCCTGTTTCATATGACATGCTATGTATGATCTTTTTAAACCATCTTAAACGAGTTTTATTAATTTTGTCCAAACTTACAACATGTGAGTATTACATACACTTGCATATAACACAAACCTCATATACGTTCCAATGTATAACAATGTGCTTCCCATGTCTTAAAGTTCCATTGGTTGTAGCAATCATGTTTTGGTGCATTAGGTATATAAGCATGCAATTTTTTTCATATGAATCCCTTTTACTTTTGTCCACATTTATTGGGAACTGTTGATTATTCTTATGTGCCACTAGAGCCAGTATTAACTAGATACTCTCATGTTATATTTGCATAGTTCATTGGACACCCTATATCTAAAAGTTGAGGATGTGATATAAGAGTTGAATTTAAGTGAGCACCCTGGTTTTGTTTAGTTGTTGTCTAATTGATATAATATTCAATCTGTGACTTAAATATGCTGCTGTAAATTCCATGCTTAAAAGTTTGATACCCATTTTGAAATTGTCATGAAATACTATTATCAAAATTAAAAAAAGGTTCTCATCTGATATATATATATATATATATATATAGCTTCATGTTGTGATACTTTGAAATAATCTCTTGGGTTAAATGTGTGTGTGCTCAAACCCCTAAATATATATACTAAGGAGAATCTTCTCTATATTTCGGTCAAAAATTTTGGGAACTGTTGATGGTTGCTGCATATGCCTAGAGTCAGTTACTAGTTAGAATTTCTTGTATACTTGCGTAGTTCCTAAGACATCTAACCTAAAGATTGAGTATACAAAATAAAAGTTAAATTTAACGTGAACACCCTTATGTTGTTTAATCATTAGATCACAAATGTGATATTAAATCTTTAACTTAAGTACGCTACTGTGAATCACATGCTTAAAGGTTTATATCTGCTGTGTGTGTGCATCCTGATATATCAGTATCATTTTGAGATGCTCCTATTGATTAGATGCAGGCTGCTTGTATTGAGGAGATTGATTTTATGTTTAAGTGAACTTTGGATTTGGTGTTTTCTGCAAGTGGTTTTGTGCTGTGTTTGTAGCCTGTCATCATAAATAGCAATCCAATTACAACTAGGAACCTTGAATGAAATTATTATGAACTTGAACTATGAAAGCCTGGTTGTTCTGATGGGTCATGTTTGATAGCTGTCCTAAGATTGCAATACGTGTCAATGATTGAAAAGTTCTTATCATGATTAATGGATCCTATGATCAGTTGAGTCAATTACATCTGAGGTACCTAGGATAGCAGAAAGCTCGAGGAAGTTTCCTCATGTGGGTGTCTTGACGAACTGTATGAGAGGTACCACTTAACATGATATGTATGAATAATAGGATAGAAGTTTCAGGATTTTACGAAGATTCCTCTCAATTGAAATTTGGATTGTGATGTGTACTGTATTACTTGCTTGACTTCTTGAAGGCTTATGTGTATAAATATTATGCCTGTAATGTTACATGGAATATTCTCAATAATGTGATGTCATTAAGTGAGGTAGTACTTTTCTTTGTACATGGAACCCTACATTCTAAAGAATCCTTTATTTAGGCCATTGACTTGTTCACCACATTGTTATATAAGAACATTTAAATACTTAATCAGTGAGTAGATGAATGGTGTGACATCAAGTTTGAGTGTTGATATAGGGATCTTGAGGAGTCATATGTCTATTGTCATAGGTGAAATCTATTGGGTAGTAACCGAATGGATGTGCAGTGACTTGTAGATGCATAGCTGGATGCAACATAACGTAATGTACGAACTTGATAGTGTTTGACACCCGAATTAAGTAGCCGTTGGGAAGGTTGGACGAAGTTTGGGGACAAACTTCCAAAAATGGTGGGGAGAGTGTAACATCCCACGTAATTAGGAATATATATATATATATATATACAGTAATTGTTATGGTTGTTAAATTCGAGTAATGGGCAACATATGTTTTGATTTCGGATTATATGGCTATTAGTCTATAATTATTATTGAGTTAGAAAAAAAGTATTTGAATTATGATAAGTGATAAATTCATTTTAGATATGTGAGATCTTAGTTGGAAGAGGTAGAAATAAATTTATAACAATGTATCTAAAGATTTAAAAATACTAGAAAGGCTTGGGAACCCTTTTATTTAGGGGTAAGTTCTTAAGTTGGCAATATTTGGGCTTGTATTTTTTGACCCCCAAGTTGAGTGGGCCGTACCATAGGGCCTTATGGAGTGTCCATGAGTCAGCCCAAGCCCCTCTACTTCTTGCCCTAACCTTATCTCATCCTAGTGATCCTACAAAGCAGATTCCTATTGGGTAAAAATTGCACTTGGCAGTCATATTAGTGCTTATCTTCTTTGTGTTGTGCGCTGCCTTGGACAACAAAGAGATCTGATACCGTGTTGCTTTTAACATATCCCATTCAGCTTTAATTTGATGATTTCCCAGCTTTAAGTCCTGCACCAATTGGAGAAGGGGGATGCAGTTTGCATGTCAAACTATTGGCTGGAAAATCCCTCACTCATTCTCACCCCTCAAACGCTGACCAGAGAAGAAAACTTTAGATAATTTCTGATTGCTAGCTTTAAAACAACACTTAAACCTCCCCTTCCCTCATTCCTTATGCGCTGGTCTTTGAAGGAAAAGAGACAAGTCGAATCAACATTGGTAGCTTCAGAAAACTCAGCCACATAACCTCTCCTTATTCCAAAAAACGTTAACCCTCACCATACAATAACCCAACCTTATTGTGACCATTTCCATTCCCTCCCATCGTCCTTAAACCGTAGCACAAACAGAGATTGAATTCAAGAAATAACTTCATATTTTACTGCTATTTTCCGCCCCAAAAACCGTGGAGCTTCTTAGGGATATACCAGAAATTTTTATCACATTTTGTCTCTTCCTGCCTCACTTGGTTGTACACCATTATCCTAAGAGGTAATATGTTGTTTCTGCTTCTTGGTGACTAATGTTCTTGCGTCCCTTCATCACTTTTGAATGAAGGAGATGTTCTGCCATATGTGATAAATAACTTAAGCTATTGTTCCTTTCCCATTCTTGCGCACGGTCACCTTTAGAAGTGTGGAGCTTGCTGTTTCATGGAGCTCTAAGGATTGAGGTGGTGTTCCTTGTTCCATTTGGTTTCCCTTGTGTGTTGCCATGAGGTAGGCACAGAATCTCTACTCTTTTCCTCTATTTAAGTTGTGAGGTATGTTAGGGAAATTAGCTCTTTTGCTTATTTTTGGCTCTTCTAAATTCTGGTGCCTTGCATCCTTAGGTTATAGGTGTTAGCATATGGGTGTCCTAGAGACAATCTTTTGATTAAATAAAGGACACTAGATGTAGAACTTTATTAGTCGCAAATAAATGTAAGCACTATTTATTCAGTTTCATATTGTGTCTCGATATTACTGTTAATATTATATGAATGAACTGGATAAACCCCTTGGAATAGAACAGGTATCTCTTGAGTATCTGTGATGAGATCACGATCATGAGGATTCAAGGATATTGCATGTCTATTCCTAATTATATGTTCCTAGTCTAGAGACACTGAGTTTGGGGATCAGTGATCTCGAGTAAAGACTAGTACGACTTATCTACTTGTATATGGATACAAGGTAAAGACCTCATGAGCTGCAGATATGGAGATATCTTAGCTAAAGTCGTGGGTGGACCTATAAGAGTATAGCTCGCACTGAACAGACCCAAAAAGAGACTCTATGAGGAAATCTCACAGATAGTGTCATTAGAGTAATCTCTTTATGTTTGGGTGTGTCTTTCCTTAGACCAGAAGTTATTACCTAGACTGTGTTCTTGAAGGCATGTTTTGATTGTATACCTCATCTGCCTGAAACATGGAGACTCTAGGTATACTGTTGGGCGTGTCCTTAAAGGGCACAGGGCTAGGGTAATAAGCTGAAGGAATTCGTCAAATCTCTGTGAGAGATTAGGTTATCTGTAAACCGGAGAAATCGGGATGACATTTACAGGGACTCGGGAATCTATGCATAGTAAAAGAGATCATGAGATGATCTGCCTTTAGAGTCAGTAAATTGAAGATTCCCTATTTCGAATAAAGCTTACCCTAAACCGCAGGGGTTGATACATTTCCTTACCCTAGGTTAATGGGAAGATAATCGAGACGAAGGGAAATACATACGGTAACCAAATATGTGCAATAGGATGATCAAGTCATTAATCTGACTAGTTCTGGGGCAACAAAGCATTGCTAGTGCTCTGTGTTGTCATTAATTGGGTTGTGGGCTTGTTGGGCCCAAGCCCAATTATGTCAGTAGCTAAGTTGGACCTAATGGGTCACACACTAACACCTTGTAGTTATGATGGACTAGCTTTAAAGGTATTGGGCCTAATAATGTTATTAGCCCAAGAAGCTGTTTGGAAGCCCACCTAAATGGGTGGGTGGTGCATGGAGTTTAGTAATGGGCTTGGATAGTCCAAGCCATTACTAATTAATTTAATTAGTTAAATTAATAATCAAATATTTGAATTTCGAATTTTGAATTTGAAATTTGAATTTTGAAATTTGAATTTAGAATTTGAATTTCGAAATTCGAATTTTGAATTTGAAATTTGAAATTTGAATTTTAAAATTTGAATTTGAATTTGAATTTTGAAATTCGAATTTTGAATTTGAAATTTGAATTTTTGAATTTTGAATTTGAATGTTTGAACGTTTGAATTCAAGTGTTTGAATTCGAATTTGAATTGGTTTTGAAAAGTTGTTTCATAACAAAAGGATAAGACAAGATCTTATTGGAGCATATTCCTTGGATGAAGAAGCATCTTTGGAGGCTCTCCCTAGGCTGTTTGGTGCGCCACTTTTAAGTGATAAGAGTGTTATCTTATCACTTAAAAATAAACCTCCATTCAGATTTGGTGGTTGAGGGAATCAGTGGGTAAGTTGATTCAAATTTTGAATGCAACTGCTCAATGTATTTGGACCCTTTATAGGGCTGAATTATGCGCATGAAAACTATATACTATATGATAGTTTATGAATTTAAGTTTAAATTAATTTGAATTTAAATTCATGTGGATAAGATTGGAGGTTGTTAGCAAAGTTTGTTTTGCAACAGCTCCACCTTATCACACTGTTTCATGCACAACTTTCAAAGAAATTTGAAAGTTTGTTTTTCATTTTGAATGAATGAATTCCCTCCTCCTCTCCAAAGGGTGCGCATAAATAGACATGTTCCTCACCTTAGGTTTCATTGGAAAACCAAGCCAACTCTCCTCCTCTATGCACCATTCTGTAGGGTAGCTCAGTACACCTTTCCAAACAGGATACCTAGCCTCCACCCTCACCACTTGTGCGCATAGCAAGCCTCATTGTGGTGTTCATCTGGTGGCTTTCAAGAAAGAGTTCTTGCATCATAGACGAACGGTGGTGTGGATCACCATTAGAGGGTTTGAACCCTTCAAGCCTGACATCTCATCTCCCTGACTGATCAGGCCAAAACAAGGTAACATCATGCTGTCTTAAAGCATGAATCTATGAGTGCATGTATGTTCCGCAGTAAAATTTTTGTTTTACACCTTACATGCATCGGCCTTCAAAGGCCAGTTTACTTTCAAGTGGTATCAGAGCCCGGTTGCTTTACCATCGACGGGTGATGGTACCTTGTTTGTGAAAAGAGTCTTTCACGGTCAAAAATCTTTAAAGGGTTAAAGTTTAAATTCTGCATGTGGATTTTGAATCACAAATCCTTTAAAGTGTTAAAGTTTTTGTTTTTATGAACATGAAAATTTGATTCTGTGTTCATAAAACATTATGCATCATGGTTTAGTTTCTTTTCTTTATGAAAGTTCTAAAAGGAACACCCTTTTTGAAAGGGTAGATTCGGCCATGGAGGGTACTAAGAGTACCTTGAATGATTTCTTATTTTTCTCCATGAATTGTGTCATGTTTATATGCATGAAATTTTGTGAAAAATTTATCATATAGTTACCTATATGATTCGGCCATGTAGGGATATATGGCTACATGCATGGTTTAATTTTGTTTTCTTTAAGAAAGAATTAACAAAATTTGAATTGAAATTGTTTTTAAATTCGGCCAATGAGAAATTTAAGATTATGAATCTTGATGTTATTTTGATGTTTAAATGTTAAATGTCAAAATACATGTGAAAATGTTATGTGATAATATAATGTTTGTGTTTGCAAGTTTTGAACTTTTCAGGTACAAATAGGAAGGGGATGGTCATGGTGCCCGGATTTGAATTTTTTTGAATTTTAAATTTATGTGTAATCGCGCATTTTAATTTACAAGTATATTTGTAATTTAAATTTTGTAATTTTGTTCCTCCAAAGTGTTATGGAGTTTCTTTAATTATTTGTAATTAGAGAAATAGGCTAGTGGCGTATAGACGACAAGCGGCCGTTGCTTAAAGAAGCAAAAAGGACAAAAGCGCGAGCACCATGGCTATCTCAATATAAACTGTTTATATGTATGTATGATTAGAACGTCTAGTATGCATAAATTGGGCAAATCGCGTTTGTATGGTTATTATGTTTGTCCAATAACGACTAGTGTATACCGATAGATGTTTGACATAGGTAACGACTAGCATGATAACTTACAATATGCGTTTGATGGGACCTAATTAACCCCAAGATAAAAGGAACCCTTAAAAGGAATAAATAATTAAGCATATGATTATCTCCCACCACCAATGCTACTCAAAACTCTTCTACGTAGTGGTGCTCCACAACTCAGTTGGGACCCACTATTTCGTTGGGCTAGAGTAGTGTTTGAAGTGTAAGACACTTAGGGTGCTGGTTTAATGCTTAACTAAGACATAAGTTGCAGGCACAGCCGGACTTATGTGCTTAGGGTAATGGTGCTAGGTTGGTTGCATGAGATGCACCACTAAGTGACAAAGAGTTGTCAACCTAAAGTTAAGAGAGGGTATGAGATACTGTTGATAAAGATCAACCCTTTATTTAAATTAATCTTGCGGTCTCAGACGGAGGTTAAAATAAATAATCGCACTCTTAAACCCACTAAGGTAAAATCTAAAGTAGATTAACCCTAAGTCAAAAGGAAGGGTCATTGACTTAGATAAAATAGTGGGAGGGGCAAATTATTTCAAGTCTTTAATAATTTGCTTTTAACTACATAACCGTATATTAACTAAAACTATCTTTACATCCTTTTCAGCTTATAGTATGACTAATCCACTGTCACTGCGTTCAATACTCGATACGAATAAACTGACCGGTTCGAATTTTATGGACTGGTATCGGAACCTAAGAATAGTTCTAAGGGCCGAAAAGATTGCCTACGTTTTAGATGCTGTAATACCCGTAGCTCCACGGGAAGGGGAAGAAGGGTTTGCGGAATTTGATTTCGTAACCCATCAACAGCACTTGGATGACAATGTGATGGCAGTATGCATCATGTTGGCATCCATGTCGCCTGAACTGCAAAAGCAGCATGAGCATATGGATGCTCCCTCTATTATCGTACATCTCAAGGAGTTGTATGATATTAAAGGCAGGCATGAGAGGTATGAGGCCTCAAGAGAACTGTTCTCTTGTAGGATGACTGAGAGCATGTCTGTTGCCAGCCATGTTCTCAAGATGATCGGGCTGATTGAGAAGCTAGGAAACCTAGGCTTCATCATGGATGCCGAGCTAAGTAATGACTTAGTCCTCACCTCACTTCCACCTTCCTTCAGTCAATTCATCATGAATTACAATATGCATGGGATGCAAGTGAGCTTGCCTGAGTTGTTAAGCATGTTAACAACAGCTGAAGTGTCTATCAAGAAGGATAGGACACAGGCTCTTTTGATTGGTGGGCCTAGCAAGGCCAAGGGAAAGGGTAAGGAGCCTGCAAAAGGTGACCCCCTTAAGCCCAAAGGAAAATCCAAGAAGAAGAAGGGCAAGAAGAAGGGTAAGAAGGCACCTAAGGACAAGGGTGATGCTGAGTGCTTCCATTGTGGCAAGAAAGGCCACTGGAAGAGGAATTGTCCAGACTACCTGAACAATGTGAAGGACAAGAAGCATGGTGATGCTTCTGCCTCAGGTATTTTCATGATTGAGATAAATTATTCTTATGCTAATCCATCCTCATGGGTATTGGATACCGGATGTGGTTCTCATATCTGCAATATGTTGCAGGTACTTAGGAGCCCAAGGAGATTGGATAGAAACGAGGTGGATCTCCGCGTTGGTAATGGAGCAAGAGTTGCTGCTCATTCAGTTGGAGATGCTGACCTTATTTTGCCTACGGGCCTTTTATTGCATTTGAATAATTGTCTTTATGTTCCGCAAATTTCTAGAAACATTATTTCAATTTCTTGTTTAGAACAAGATGGATATACTTTCAGTATTAGGAATGGTACTTTTTCTATCATTTTGAATGATATGGTTTACGGTACTGCTTCTTTAATAAATGGATTGTATGTGTTGGAAATGGGAAATGAAGTGCTCAATATAGATGTGAAACGACCTAGGACGGATAATCAATCTTATCTTTGGCACTGTAGACTAGGGCACATAAATGAAACAAGATTGTCTAGGATGCATAGAGATGGATACCTGGACTCCATGGATTTGGAATCCTATGGACAGTGTGAATCTTGTCTAGCTGGGAAAATGATTCAACAAAAGCCCAAAGGGCTTGAGAGTCATAGGGCTAGTGAGTTATTAGAACTCATTCATACTGATGTATGTGGCCCAATGTCTATTGAGGCTAGAGGTGGATATTCTTATTTCATTACCTTTACAGATGACAAATCAAGATTTGGGTATATATACCTAATGAGATATAAATCTGAAGCTTTTGAAAAGTTCAAAGAGTTTAGGAATGAGGTGGAGAAACAACGTGGCAAGATGATTAAGACATTACGATCAGATCGTGGTGGTGAATATTTGAGCCACGAGTTTCAGGGTTATCTGAGAGAAAATGGAATTCTCTCACAATTTACCGCTCCTTACACACCACACCAAAACGGTGTCTCCGAAAGGAGAAACAGGACCTTGTTAGACATGGTTAGGTCTATGATGAGTGAGACTCAACTTCCAAAATCGTTTTGGGGATATGCCTTAGACACAGCGGCATACCTTCTAAATAGGGTACCGTCTAAATCTGTTCAGACCACACCATATGAGATATGGAGTGGTAGAGACCCAACCTGAGTTACCTCAGGGTATGGGGATCGCCAGCTTATGTCAAAGCGTTGACATCAGACAAGCTTAGTGCTAAGAGTACTAAATGTCTATTTGTGGGGTATCCTAAAGGTACTAAGGGATACTACTTCTACTTCATGGAAGAACACAAAGTGTTTGTTTCAAAGAATGCTGAGTTCCTTGAGAAGGATTTGATCTCTCAAGGAGGCAGTGGGAGTAAGATTGATCTTGAAGAAGTGCAAGATCCACAAGAACAGATTGAGGAACCCGAGTCTGCTCCGCAGGCGACGTTCTCCAATGGAGAAGTAAACACACAACTCCGTAGACCTACGAGGGTCATCCATCCACCTGAAAGGTACGGGTTTGTGATTGAGAATCAGCAAACTGTTGAGGATGATGAACCAAGTAACTACGAGGAGGCGGTCAAAGATGTTGACTCCTCAAAATGGCTTGAAGCCATGGAATCTGAAATGGATTCGATGTATCAGAACAAGGTATGGACCTTGGTTCCTAAACCACAAGGAATAGTTCCTATTGGTAATAAATGGGTCTTTAAAAGAAAGACTGATGCAGATGGCAACGTTCAGACCTACAAAGCTAGGTTGGTGGCGAAAGGGTATCGTCAAAGACAAGGAGTTGACTATGATGAAACTTTTTCACCAGTTGCCATGATCAAATCTATTAGGATCATGCTTGCAATAGCAGCATACCACGACTATGAAATTTGGCAAATGGATGTCAAGACCGCCTTCTTGAATGGGTTCTTGAAGGAGGAAGTGTACATGACACAACCTGAAGGCTTTGAAAACAAAGATCAGGTGCATATGGTATGCAAACTACAAAGGTCAATATATGGGCTAAAGCAAGCATCAAGGAGTTGGAATATACGTTTTGATGAAGTCGTTAAAAGTAACGGTTTTATCAAGAACGAGGATGAACCTTGTGTTTACAGAAAGGTAAGTGGGAGTAATGTCGTCTTCCTAGTGCTTTATGTAGATGACATATTGCTAATAGGAAATGACATCCCCACATTAAAAATAACGAAAGAGTGGCTTTCAGAAAACTTTACCATGAAGGATTTGGGAGAGGCAGCCTTTATACTCGGTATAAAGATCTATAGAGATAGATCCAAGAGGCTGCTGGGTTTATCTCAATCCACGTACGTTGACAAGATGCTAAAGAGGTTTAGCATGGAAGGGTCGAAAAGGGGTTTTCTTCCTGTCAGTCATGGGGTACACCTATCAAGGGCTATGTGTCCTAAGTCACAGCCTGAGAAGGATCGCATGAGTGGAATTCCATACGCTTCGGCTATTGGATCCATCATGTATGCCATGATATGTACGAGACCAGATGTCTCATATGCTTTAAGCATTACGAGCAGATACCAGTCAGACCCTGGAGAGGGTCACTGGACGGCAGTCAAAACCATCCTTAAATACTTAAGAAGAACTAAGGATGCGTTTCTGGTCTATGGTGGGGTTAATGAGTTAACAGTGAAAGGGTTCACTGATGCCAGCTTTCAGAGTGACAAAGATGACTGCAAGTCACAGTCAGGATTCGTATTCACCTTAAATGGTGGGGCAGTGTCTTGGAAAAGTTCCAAGCAGGAGACAACAGCAGACTCAACGACAGAGGCTGAATACATAGCTGCTTCAGAAGCAGCTAAGGAGGCAGTGTGGATCAAGAAGTTCATAAATGAACTAAGGGTGGTTCCAAGCGTGGATGAGCCCATACAGTTGCTTTGCGACAACACTGGAGCCATCGCGCAGTCAAAGGAACCTAGGTCTCATCAAAGATCTAAACACGTGCTCCGCAGATATCATTTGATTAGAGAAATCATTGATAGGAATGATGTAAAAATGGATTATGTTCCCACAGACGATAACCTGGCCGATTCTCTGACAAAGGCTGTTTCTCAGAGAAAACATGATAGTCATTATGAGGCTTTGGGCATACGACTTAGGTCTGATTGGCTCTAGGCCAAGTGGGAGCTTGTTAGCATATGGGTGTCCTAGAGACAATCTTTTGATTAAATAAAGGACACTAGATGTAGAACTTTATTTGTCGCAAATAAATGTAAGCACTATTTATTCAGTTTCATATTGTGTCTCGATATTACTGTTAATATTATATGAATGAACTGGATAAACCCCTTGGAATAGAACAGGTATCTCTTGAGTATCTGTGATGAGATCACGATCATGAGGATTCAAGGATATTGCATGTCTATTCCTAATTATATGTTCCTAGTCTAGAGACACTGAGTTTGGGGATCAGTGATCTCGAGTAAAGACTAGTACGACTTATCTACTTGTATATGGATACAAGGTAAAGACCTCATGAGCTGCAGATATGGAGATATCTTAGCTAAAGTCGTGGGTGGACCTATAAGAGTATAGCTCGCACTGAACAGACCCAAAAAGAGACTCTATGAGGAAATCTCACAGATAGTGTCATTAGAGTAATCTCTTTATGTTTGGGTGTGTCTTTCCTTAGACCAGAAGTTATTACCTAGACTGTGTTCTTGAAGGCATGTTTTGATTGTATACCTCGTCTGCCTGAAACATGGAGACTCATAGGTATACTGTTGGGCGTGTCCTTAAAGGGCACAGGGCTAGGGTAATAAGCTGAAGGAATTCGTCAAATCTCTGTGAGAGATTAGGTTATCTGTAAACCGGAGAAATCGGGATGACATTTACAGGGACTCGGGAATCTATGCATAGTAAAAGAGATCATGAGATGATCTGCCTTTAGAGTCAGTAAATTGAAGATTCCCTATTTCGAATAAAGCTTACCCTAAACCGCAGGGGTTGATACATTTCCTTACCCTAGGTTAATGGGAAGATAACCGAGACGAAGGGAAATACATACGGTAACCAAATATGTGCAATAGGATGATCAAGTCATTAATCTGACTAGTTCTGGGGCAACAAAGCATTGCTAGTGCTCTGTGTTGTCATTAATTGGGTTGTGGGCTTGTTGGGCCCAAGCCCAATTATGTCAGTAGCTAAGTTGGACCTAATGGGTCACACACTAACACCTTGTAGTTATGATGGACTAGCTTTAAAGGTATTGGGCCTAATAATGTTATTAGCCCAAGAAGCTGTTTGGAAGCCCACCTAAATGGGTGGGTGGTGCATGGAGTTTAGTAATGGGCTTGGATAGTCCAAGCCATTACTAATTAATTTAATTAGTTAAATTAATAATCAAATATTTGAATTTGAATTTTGAAATTTGAATTTGAAATTTGAATTTTGAAATTTGAATTTAGAATTTGAATTTCGAAATTCGAATTTTGAATTTGAAATTTGAAATTTGAAATTTGAATTTTAAAATTTGAATTTGAATTTGAATTTTGAAATTCGAATTTTGAATTTGAAATTTGAATTTTTGAATTTTGAATTTGAATGTTTGAACGTTTGAATTCAAGTGTTTGAATTCGAATTTGAATTGGTTTTGAAAAGTTGTTTCATAACAAAAGGATAAGACAAGATCTTATTGGAGCATATTCCTTGGATGAAGAAGCATCTTTGGAGGTTCTCCCTAGGCTGTTTGGTGCGCCACTTTTAAGTGATAAGAGTGTTATCTTATCACTTAAAATAAACCTCCATTCAGATTTGGTGGTTGAGGGAATCAGTGGGTAAGTTGATTCAAATTTTGAATGCAACTGCTCAATGTATTTGGACCCTTTATAGGGCTGAATTATGCGCATGAAAACTATATACTATATGATAGTTTATGAATTTAAGTTTAAATTAATTTGAATTTAAATTCATGTGGATAAGATTGGAGGTTGTTAGCAAAGTTTGTTTTGCAACAGCTCCACCTTATCACACTGTTTCATGCACAACTTTCAAAGAAATTTGAAAGTTTGTTTTTCATTTTGAATGAATGAATTCCCTCCTCCTCTCCAAAGGGTGCGCATAAATAGACATGTTCCTCACCTTAGGTTTCATTGGAAAACCAAGCCAACTCTCCTCCTCTATGCACCATTCTGTAGGGTAGCTCAGTACACCTTTCCAAACAGGATACCTAGCCTCCACCCTCACCACTTGTGCGCATAGCAAGCCTCATTGTGGTGTTCATCTGGTGGCTTTCAAGAAAGAGTTCTTGCATCATAGACGAACGGTGGTGTGGATCACCATTAGAGGGTTTGAACCCTTCAAGCCTGACATCTCATCTCCCTGACTGATCAGGCCAAAACAAGGTAACATCATGCTGTCTTAAAGCATGAATCTATGAGTGCATGTATGTTCCGCAGTAAAATTTTTGTTTTACACCTTACATGCATCGGCCTTCAAAGGCCAGTTTACTTTCAATAGGCTGAAAACATGTATAGAACGTAGCTTGAAATATTTTTCTTATAAAATTTGGGTTTGAGTTTATGTATCTAAATTATCAGAAATTTAAATAAGGAAGACAACATGCCTAGACCCCATTTTTGTAGCGTACCATGCATGAACTAAGAGAGTCTTTGGAATAAATCATCCTTGGTGTTTTGTGTTGATGAAGTTGGTTCTGCCTTGGTAAAATTTTATTATGAGCTAAGCCTTATTTAAATTAAAATGCAGTATGAGTTTAGGTCCTCTTTCACGCCCATTTAGTCTTGTTGAGCTATAATTTTGAATGAATTGTCATGAACCCTATCTGATGAAACCGGTTCTGTTTTGGAGCAGCTTTATTGTATGCTAAACTCCATTTAAAGTATGTTGACAGCATGATAATAAGCTCTCCTTGCACTCCTTAGGAGTAGAAAAGTAGAAATTGTATCATGAAACGTTGTTGTTTTCTGCTCACTGTTTTGCTGAAAAATGTTGCTGTTTTTTGCTCACTTTTAAACGTTGGGAAGACTAACTTGAAGTCAGAATATTTTAAGAATATAACCTTGTTTGCAGAATGGGAATTTAATGGAAAAGGGGATTTAAAAACCTATGTTTTAGGTAAGAATGTTGTGGTATATAATTCTGATTTGTTGCACTTGATTTAGGTGCGCAAAAACAGTGAGAAACATAGAATATTCGTTGTTGTTTGGTAATTGTTTGAGGCACACAAGGTATGTGTTAGGCGATATTACCTAATGTGACTATTGAATAGTGTATGAAGTTGTAACATGATGCTCCATACTCCGTAAAATTATTATGTTCCTTATGATGAAAGTATTCTACCATGAAAATGCCTTGATGGCAATATGATTATGAGGTAAAGTTGTTATGTGACAGCATAACGTATATGAAAAGGATGATATAAGCATGCTTCTTACATCATACCGCATCTATTTTCTGCTTTGTGTGTGACAGCATAACATGGCATGCATGTACCAAATTCATGTAGCCTTGAAATTTAGAATAGTTATATACAGGACCATGTGTTTGAGCACGCATCATATAGGCATCCCTCCGATACCAGGGCATGGGACACTTGGCATCCGTCCGCATAGGCCACAGTTGGAATCCACCTTTGAGGGTGCCGAATTATGGGATATCCACTGTGTATTGCCTGCACGACGGTGCTATGAGCGCAAAAGGAAGGCGTTATATACACAATATTATATGATAAAAAGGAAAAAGGATATGTTGAAGTGACTGTTTATGATTTTGTGCCTAGTTTAATACTGTTGCATTATTGGTTTTGTTGCCACGCTACTGGGATTATTCTCACCCCTTTGGGGCTGCTATTTTTATAAATGGCAGGAAGACGAAAGAACATTTGAAGGCGTTATTATATGGATGCATGCTGTTGATTAATGCTGATTGGACTTTTGCTGTTGTTGTTTAATTACTAGATGACTGTATTGTTTTTTTTTATGTCGAGCACTTGGATGACTGTAGAAACTATTATATTAATTCTATTTAAGTCTTTTATGAACAGCGGTTGTTTTGGGAAAAATCTGGAAACATTTTGCGAAATGGATTTTTGAACGTTCTATTAAGTGCTGATTTTTAAACAGTTTTACGAGCACCTTGCGGGTTATATTTCAAGGGGCAAACAAACTCCAATTTAATTTTATTTTATATATACGTGAAGCCCCAATCATGCTCTTTCTAGATCATAAGGAATATTTTTTTAAATCCTCAGAACTGATTTTATACGAATTTCTAAAGGCAGTACGGTTTGCCGGGAAATTAATATTTTCAGCAACTTAAGACAATTTTGAAAACATACCCTGATTTTTAGAAGAAAGCTGATTTCAACTATAAGTTTTGTTTAGAAACACCAAAATGATTTTTCAATATCCAAAATAATGTTAAAGACTCTAATTCCGCTGAGCAAATGACTCTCTTGGATGCATACAAGGGAGGGCGTTGCACCTAAGAAACTTCGCACACCATTAATATTAATGGGAGGGGGAATTTTTTCAATCAACATTAACTTAGCCTTATCAACTTCAATGCCTTTTTTAGAAATCTTATGGCCTAATACTATGCCATTGTACCATGAAATGGCACTTTTCCCAATTTAGCACTAAATTAGTTTCCTAACATCGCTTCAAAACCTTAGCTAAATTAACTAAGCATGAATCAAAGCAGGAACCAAACACAGAAAAATCATCCATAAAAACCTCTAAATATTTTTCTACCATATCAGAAAAGATATAAAGCATACACCTTTGAAATGTCGCGGGTGCATTGCAGAGGCCAAATGGCATCCTCCTGTAGGCAAAAACTCCAAATGGGCACGTGAAAGCTGTCTTTTCCTGATCCTCTGGTGCTATTGGAATTTGGTTATAGCCAGAATATCCATCCAAGAAGCAATAAAAAGTATGACCGGCTAACCTTTCCAGCATTTGATCAATAAATGGAAGAGGAAAATGATCTTTTCTGGTGGCTGAGTTTAGCCTCTGGTAATCTACACACATCCTCCAACCAGTAATGGTTCTTGTGGGAATCAACTCATTCTTTTTATTCTTCATGACAGTTAATCCTCCGTTCTTTGGAACTGTCTGTGCTGGACTTACCCATGCAGTGTCAGAAATTGGGTTGATCATTCCAGCATCCATGAGTTTCATCACTTCCTTCTGGACTACTTCCTTCATTGTTGGGTTTAATCTCCTCTGAGGCTGTCTCACTAGTTTGACATTGTCCTCCATTAGAATCTTGTGAGTACAGAAAGAAGGGTTAATTCCCTTCAAATCAGAGATAGACCACCCAATGGCTGTCTTGTGCTCTTTGAGCACTTTCAACAACTTCTCCTCTTTAGTTGGAGACAAATCTTTATTTATGATGACTGGATAATCCTTTGTATCTCCCAAGAAGGCATATTTAAGAGTTTTAGGCAACTCTTTTAATTCTACCTTTGGTGCCAAAGTGGCTAAATCCTCTCCTTTCTTTTCCAACACCTCAACGATAGTTTCTCGCTCTTCTTGTGGAGCTTCTTCGTCTAGATCCTTGAATTCATCTTCATTCTCTAGATCATCAACATTTACTTCTTTGACTGCTTCCTCAATCACATCAAGTCTGAAGCAGTCACTGTAGTCAGATGAGCTCTTCATGGCTTTGAACACATTGATTGTGATTGTCTCATCATTCATACGTAGCTCGAGCTTTCCTTGTTCAACATCAATCATAGCCCAAGCTGTGGACAAGAATGGCCTTCCAAGTAAAAGAGGTATTTCACTCTCTTCTTCCATATCCAACACAATGAAATCTGCAGGGAAGATAAACTTGTCAACCTTGACAAGGACATCCTCAATGACTTCATTAGGTCTTCTTAACGAACGATCTGCCAGTTAAAAAGAAACCATGGTTGGCTTTAGTTCAGAAATTCCCAATGCTTTGCATAATGACAGCGACATCAAGTTGATGCTGGCTCCAAGATCACATAACGCCCGACAACATCGATGTTGCCTATGGCAATTGGGATGTCAAAGCTTCCCAGATCTTGAAGCTTTGGTGGGAACTTCTTTGTTATAATGGCACTGCACTCTTCAGTAAGTGCTACCGTCTCACATTCTTGCAACTTATGCTTTCTTGACAATAAATCTTTAATGAATTTAGCATAATTAGGCATGTTAGCAAGAGCTTCAGCAAATGGAATATTAATATGCAATTTTTTAAATATATCTAAAACCCTGGCATATTGTTGTTTCTGCACTTGCTGCTTGATCTTCATAGGATAAGGAGGCTTTTCAAAGCGAGAAAAATCCATTGGTTGTTTTGGATGGGCTAGCCGCGGTGCACCGGGATGAGCCGTGGTGCACCATGGGCTAGGCAAGATGCACCTGAATGAGCTGTGGCGCACCATGGGCTAGCCGCGGTACACCAGAAAGAGCCGGGGTCCACGAGAATGAATCGTGGTGCACCATGGGCTAGCCGCTGTGCACCAGAAAGAGCCGAGGAGGACCATGGGATAGCCGCGGCGCATAAGAATGAGCTGTGGTGCACCATGGGCTAGCCGCGGTGCACCAGAATGAGCCGTGGTGCACCATTGTCTAGCCGCGGTACACCAGAATGAGCCGTGGTGCACCATGGGCTAGTCGCGGTGCACCAGAATGAACCGTGGTGGACCATTGGCTAGGCCATGGTGCACCATGGGCTAGCCGCGCTGCACCAGGATGAGCTGCGGTGCACAATGGGCTTGCCGCGATGCACGAGAATGAGCCGCTGTGCACCAGAATAAGCTGTGGTGCACCATGGGCTAGCCGCAGTGCACCAGAATGAGCCGTGGTGCACTATTGGCTAGCCGCAGTTCACCAGAATGAGTCGTGGTGTACCAGAATGAGCCGTGGTGCACCATGGGATAGCTGCGCTGCACCAGAATGAGCCGTGGTGCAACTTAGGCTAGTCGCTGTGCACCACAATGAGCCGTGGTGGACCATTGGCTAGCGGCGGTGCACCAGATTGAGCCGTGGTGCACCATGGGAAAGCCGCGGTGCACCAGAATGAGCCGCAGTGCACCAGAATGAGCCATGGTTAACCATGGGCTAGCCGCGATGCACCAGAATTAGCCGCAGCAAACCAGAATGAGTCGTGGTGCACCATGGTCTAGCCGCAGTGCACCAGAATGCGCCGTGGTGCACCATGGGCTAGCAGTGGTGCACCAGAATGAGCCGTGGCGCACCAGAATGTGCCGTGATGCACCATGGGCTAGCCGTGTTGCACCAGAATGTGCCGGGGTGCACCATGGGCTAGTCGCGGTGCACCAGAATCAGCCGTGGTTCACCATGGGCTAGCCGCGGTGCACCAGAATGAGCCGTGGTGCACCTTGGGCTAGCCTCGGAGCCCCAGAATGAGCCGTGGTGCACCAGAATGAGTCGTGGTGCACCCGAATGAGCCGGGGTGCACCAGAATGAACCATGGTGCACCATTGGCTACCCGCGGTGCACCGAGAATGAGCCGTGGTGCACCATGGGCTCGTGGCGGTGCACCAGAATGAGCCGTGGTGCACCATGGGCTAGCCGCGGTGCACCAGAATGAGCCGTGGTGCACCATGGGCTAGTCGCGAAGCACCAGAATGAGCTGTGGTGGACCATTGGCTTGTCGCGGTGCACCAGAATGAGCCGTGGTGCACCGTGGGCTAGCCGCGCTGCACCAGGATGAGCTGCGGTGCACCATGGGCTTGCCGCGGTGCACTAGAATGAGCCGCTGTGCACCAGAATAAGCTGTGGAGCACCATGGGCTAGCCGCGGTGCACCAGAATTAGCCGTGGTGCACTATGGGCTAGCTGCGCTGCACCAGTATGAGCGGTGGAGCACCATGGGCTAGTCGCGGTGCACCAGAATGAGCCGTGGTGCACCATGGGCTAGCCGTGGTGTACCAGAATGAGCCGTGGTGCACCATGGGATAGCCGCGCTGCACCAGAATGAGTCGTGGTGCACCTTAGGCTAGTCGTTGTGCACCAAAATGAGCCGTGGTGGACCATTGGCTTGCGGCGGTGCACCAGATTGAGTCGTGGTGCACCATGGGAAAGCCGCGGTGCACCAGAATGAGCTGTAGTGCACCAGAATGAGCCATGGTTAACCATGGGCTAGCCGCGATGGACCAGAATTAACCGCAGCAAACCAGAATGAGTCATGGTGCACCATGGGCTAGCCGCGTTGCACCAGAATGAACTGGGGCGCACCAGAATGAGCCGTGGTGCACCAGAATGTGTCGTGGTGCACCATGGGCTAGCCGCGGTGCACCAGAATGAGCCGTGGTGCACCATGGGCTTGCCATGGTGCACCAGAATGAGCCGTGGTGCACCAAGGGCTATCCGTGGTGCACCAGAATGAGCCGTGGTGCACCATGGGCTAGCCGCGTTGCACCAGAATGAACTGGGGCACACCAGAATGAGCCGTGGTGCACCATGGGCTGGCCGCGGTGCACCAGAATGAGCCGTGGTGCACCATGGGCTGGTCGCGGTGCACCAGAATGAGCCGTGGTGGACCATTGGCTAGTCGCGGTGCACCAGAATGAGCTGTGGTGCACCGTGGGCTAGCCGCGCTGCACCAGGATGAGCTGCAGTGCACCATGGGCTTGCCGCGGTGCACCAGAATGAGCCGTGGTGCACCATGGGCTAGCTGCGCTGCACCAGTATGAGCGGTGGAGCACCATGGGTTAGCCGCGGTGCACCAGAATGAGACGTGGTGCACCATGGGCTAGCCGTGGCGCACCAGAATGAGCCGTGGTGCACCATGGGATAGCCGCGCTGCACCAGAATGAGTCGTGGTGCACCATAGGCTAGTCGCGCTGCACCAAAATGAGCCGTGGTGGACCATTGGCTTACGGCGGTGCGCCAGATTGAGCCGTGGTGCACCATGGGAATGCCGCGGTGCACCAGAATGAGCCGCAGTGCACCAGAATGAGCCATGGTTAACCATGGGCTAGCCGCGATGCACCAGAATTAGCCGCAGCAAACCAGAATG
This sequence comes from Gastrolobium villosum, assembly GCA_032173675.1. NCBI lineage: Eukaryota > Viridiplantae > Streptophyta > Magnoliopsida > Fabales > Fabaceae > Gastrolobium > Gastrolobium villosum. Next base: position 69,584 of record JAVKPL010014108.1, read on the forward strand.
AGCCGTGGTGCAACATGGTCTAGCCGCGGTGCACCAGAATGAGCCGTGGTGCACCATGGGCTAGCAGTGGTGCACCAGAATGAGCCGTGGCACACCAGAATGTGCCGTGATGCACCATGGGCTAGCCGCGTTGCACCAGAATGTGCCGGGGTGCACCATGGGCTAGCCGCGGTGCACCAGAATGTGCCGTGGTGCACCATGGGCTAGCCGCGGTGCACCAGAATGTGCCGTAGCCGCGGTGCACCAGAATGTGCCGTGGTGCACCGTGGCTAGCCGCGGTGCACCAGAATGAGCCGAGGTGCACGAGAATGAGCCGTGGTGCACCATGGGCTAGCTGCGATGCACCACAATGAGCCGTGGTGCACCATGGGCTAGCCGCGGTGCACCAGAATGAGCCGTGGTGCACAATGGGCTAGCCGTGGTGCACCAGAATGAGCCGTGGTGCACCTGAATGAGCCATCGTGCACCATGGGCTACCCGCGGTGCACCAGAAGGAGCCGCAGCGCACCAGAATGAGCCGTGGTGCACCAGAATGTGCCGTGGTGCACCATGGGCTTGCCACGTTGCACCAGAATGAGCCGGGGTGCACCATGCGCTAGCCGCGGTGCACTAGAATGAGCCGTGGTGCACCATGGGCTAGCCGCAGATGCACCAAAATGTGCCGAGGTGCACCACAATGAGCCGTGGTGCACAATGGGCTAGCCGCGGTGCACCAGAATGAGCCGTGGTGCACCTGAATGAGCCGTGGTGCAGCATGGGCTACCCGCGGTGCACCAGAAGGAGCCGTTGTGCACCAGAATTAGCCGTGGTGCACCATGGGCTAGCAGCGGTGTACCAGAATAAGCCGTGGTGGTGTGCACCAGAATGAGCCGTGGTGGACCATGGGCTAGCCGCGGTGCACCAGAATGAGCCGTGGTGCACCATGGGCTTGCCGCGGTCCACCAGAATGAACCGCAGTGCACCAGAATGAGCCGTGGTGAATCATGGGCTAGCCGCGGTGCACCAGATTGAGCCGTGGTGCACCATGGGCTAGCCGCAGGTGCACCAGAATGTGCCGAGGTGCTCCAGAACGAGCCGTGGTGCACAATGGGCTAGCCGCGGCGCACCAGAATGAGCCGTGGTGCACCATGGGCTAGACGCGGTGCACCAGAATGAGCCGTGGTGCACAATGGGCTAGCCGCGGTGCACAGAATGAGCCGTGGTGCACCTGAATGAGCCGTTGTGCAACATGGGCTACCCGCGGTGCACCAGAAGGAGTCGCTGTGCACCAGAATTAGCCGTGGTGCACCATGGGCTAGCGGCGGTGCACCAGAATGAACCGTGGTGGTGTGCTCCAGAATGAGCCGTGGTGAAGCATGGGCTAGCCGTGGTGCACCAGAATGAGCCGTGGTGCACCATGGGCTAGCCGCAGTCCACCAGAATGAGCCGCAGTGCACCACAATGAGCCGTGGTGAATCATGGGCTAGCCGAGGTGCACTAGAATGAGCCGCAGTACACCAGAATGAGCCGTGGTGCACCATGGGCTAGCCGTGGTGCTCCAGAATGAGTCGTGGTGCACCCGAATGAGCCGGGGTGCACCAGAATGAACCATGGTGCACCATGGGCTACCCGCGGTGCACCGGGATGAGCCGTGGTGCACCATGGGCTAGGCGCGGTGCACCCGAATGAGCCGTGGTGCACCATGGGCTAGTCGCGGTGCGCAAGAATAAGCCGTGGTGCACCAGAATGTGCCGTGGTGCACCTTGGGCTATCCGTGGTGCACCAGAATGAGCCGTGGTGCACCATGGGCTAGCCGCATTGCACCAGAATGAACTGGGGTGCACCAGAATAAGCCGTGGTGCACCCTGGGCAGCCGCGGTGCACCAGAATGAGCAGTGGTGCACCATGGGCTCGTCGCGGTGCACCAGAATGAGCCGTGGTGGACCATTGGCTAACCGTGGTGCACCAGAATGAGCAGTGGTGCACAATGGGCTAGCCGCGGTGCACCAGAATAAGTCGTGGTGCACCTGAATGAGCCGTCGTGTTGTGCACCAGAATGAGCCGTGGTGCACCATGGGCTACCCGCGGTGCACCAGAATGAGTCGTGGTGCACCATGGGCTAGCCGCGGTGCACCAGAATGAGCCGTGGTGCACCATGGGCTGGCCGCGGTGCACCAGAATGAGCCGTGGTGCACAAGAATGAGCCGTGGTGCACCATGGGCTAGACGCGATGCACCAGAAGAGCCGTGGTGCACCATGGGCTAGACGCGATGCACCAGAAGAGCCGTGGTGCACCATGGGCTAGCCGCGGTGCACCAGAATGAGCAGTGGTGCACTATGGGCTAGCCGCGGTGCACCAGAATGAGCCGTGGTGGACCATAGGCTAGTTGCGGTGCACCATGGGCTTGCCGCGGTGCACCAGAATGAGCCGCGGTGCACCAGAATGAGCCGTGGTGCACCATGGGCTAGCAGCGGTGCACCAGAATGAGACGTGGTGCACCATGGGCTAGCCGCGGTGCACCAGAAAGAGCCCTGGTGCACCATTGGCTAGCCGCGGTGCACCAGAATTAGCCGTGGTTCACCAGAATGAGCCGTGGTGGACCATGGGCTAGCCGCGGTGCACCAGAATGAGCCGTGGTGCACCATGGGATAGCAGCGGTGCACCAGAATGAGCCCTGGTGCACCATGGGTGAGCTGCGGTGCACCAGAAAGAGCCCTGGTGGACCATTGGCTAGCAGCGGTGCACCAGAATGAACCGTGGTGCACCATGGGATTGCAGCAATGCAACAGAATGAGCCGCAGTGCACCAGAATGAGCCATGGTGAACCATAGGCTAGCCGCGGTGCACCAGAATGAGCCGTGGTGCACCATGGGCTAGCCGTGGTGTACCAGAATGAGCCGTGGTGCACCCGAATGAGCCGTGGTGCACCATGGGCTAGCCGTGGTGCGCCATGGGCTAGCCGTGGCGCACCAGAATGAGCCGTGGTGCCCCATGGGCTAGCCGCGGTGCACCAGAATGAGACGTGGTGCACCAGAATGAACCGTGGTGCACCAGGGCTAGCCAGCCGTGGTGCACCAGAATGAGCCGTGGTGCACCACAATGAGCCGTGGTGCACAATGGGCTAGCCGCGGTGCACCAGAATTAGCCGTGGTGCACCATGGGCTAGCCGTGGTGCACCAGAATGAGCCGTGGTGTGCCAGAATGAGCTGCGGTGCCCCAAAATGAGCCGCGGTGCACCAGAATGAGTTGTGCTGCACCATGGGCTAGCTGCGGTGCACCAGAATGAGCCATGGTGGACCATGGGATAGCCGCGGTGCACCAGAATCAGCCGCGGTGCACCATAGGCTAGCCGTAGTGCACTAGAATAAGCTGTGGCGCACCATGGGATAGCCGCGGTGCACCAGAATGTGCCGTGGTGCACCATGGGCTAGCCACGTTGCACCAGAATGAGCCGGGGTGCACCATGCGCTAGCCGCGGTGCACCAGAATGAGCCGTGGTGCACCATGGGCTAGCCGTGGTGCACCAGAATGTGCCGTGGTGCACCATGGGCTAGCCGCGGTGCACCATGGGCAGCGGTGCACCAGAATGAGTGCCAGAATTAGGTGCACCATTGGCTAGCCGCGGTGCACCAGAATTAGCCGTGGTGCACCAAAATGAGCCGCGGTGCACCAGAATGAGCCGTGGTGTGCACCAAATGAGCCGTGGTGCACGAGCCGTGGTGCACCATGGGCTAGCCGCGGTGCACCAGAATGAGCGGTGGTGCACCATGGGCTAGCCGCGGTGCACCAGAATAAGCCGCGGTGCACCAGAATGAGCCGTGGTGCACCATGGGCTCGCTGCGTTGCACCAGAATGAGCCGGGATGCACCAGAATGAGCCGTGGTGCACCATGGGCTAGCCGTGGTGTACCAGAATGAGCCGTGGTGCACCATGGGCTAGCCGTGGTGTACCAGAATGAGCCGTGGTGCACCCGAATGAACCGTGGTGAGCCATGGGCTAGCCGTGGCGCACCAGAATGAGCCGGGGTGCACCAGATTGAGTCGTGGTGCACCCAAATGAGCCGGGGTGCACCAGAATGAACTATGGTGCACCATGGGCTACCCGCGGTGCACCGGGATGAGCCGTGGTGCACCATGGGCTAGGCGCGGTGCACCCGAATGAGCCGTGGTGCACCATGGGCTAGTCGCGGTGCACAAGAATAAGCCGTGGTGCACCAGAATGTGCCGTGGTGCACCTTGGGCTATCCGTGGTGCACCAGAATGAGCCGTGGTGCACCATGGGCTAGCCGCATTGCACCAGAATGAACTGGGGTGCACCAGAATAAGCCGTGGTGCACCATGGGCAGGCCGCGGTGCACCAGAATGAGCCGTGGTGCACCATGGGCTCGTCGCGGTGCACCAGAATGAGCCGTGGTGGACCATTGGCTAACCGTGGTGCACCAGAATGAGCCGTGGTGCACAATGGGCTAGCCGCGGTGCACCAGAATGAGCCGTGGTGCACCTGAATGAGCCATCGTGGTGTGCACCAGAATGAGCCGTGGTGCACCATGGGCTAGCCGCGGTGCACCAGAATGAGTCGTGGTGCACCATGGGCTAGCCACGATCCACCATAATGAGCCGCAGTGCACCAGAATGAGCGGTGGTGAACCATGGGCTAGCCGCGGTGCACCAGAATGAGCCGCAGTACACGAGAATGAGCCGTGGTGCACCATGGGCTAGCCGTGGTGCACCAGAATGAGTCGTGGTGCACCCGAATGAGCCGTGGTGCACCATGGGCTAGCCGCGGTGCACCGGGATGAGCCGTGGTGCACCATAGGGTAGGCACTGTGCACCCGAATGAGCCGTGGTGCACCATGTGCTAGCCACGGTGCACCAAAAAGAGACGGGGTGCATGAGAATGAGCCGCGGAGCACCATGGGCTAGCTGCGTGCACCAGAATGAGCCGTGGTGGACCATAGGCTAGTCGCGGTGCACCATGGGCTAGCCGCGGTGCACCAGAATAAGCCGTGGTGCACCATCGGCTAGCCGCGGTGCACTAGAATGAGCCGTCGTGCACCATGGGATAGCCGCGGTGCACCAGAATGAGCCCTGGTGCACCATGGGCTAGCCACGGTGCACCAGAATGAGCCGTGGTGCACTAGAATGAACCGTGGTGCCCAGAATGAGCCGTCGTGCACCAGAATGAGCCATGGTGCACAATGAGCTAGCCGCGGTGCACCAGAATTAGCCGTGGTGTACCAGAATGAGCCGTGGTGTACCAGAATGAGCCGTGGTGCACCATGGGATAGCAGCGGTGCACCAGAATGAGCCGTGGTGCACCATGGGCGAGCAGCGGTGCACCAGAAAGAGCCCTGGTGGACCATTGGCTAGCGGCGGTGCACCAGAATGAACCGTGGTGCACCATGGGATAACAGCAGTGCAACAGAATGAGCCGCAGTGCACCAGAATGAGCCATGGTGAACCATGGGCTAGCCGCGGTGCACCAGAATGAGCCGCAGTGCACCATGGGCTAGCCGTGGTGTACCAGAATGAGCCGTGGTGCACCCGAATGAGCCGTGGTGCGCCATGGGCTAGCCGTGGCGCACCAGAATGAGCCGTGGTGCCCCATGGGCTAGCCGCGGTGCACCAGAATGAGACGGGGTGCACATGGGCTAGCCGCGGTGCACCAGAATGAGCCGTGGTGCACTAGAATGAACCGTGGTGCACCAGAATGAGCCGTCATGCACCACAATGAGCCGTGGTGTACAATGGGCTAGCCGCGGTGCACCAGAATTAGTCGTAGTGCACCATGGGCTAGCCGTGGTGCACCAGAATGAGCTGTGGTGCACCATGGGTTAGCCGCGGTGCACCAAAATGAGCCGCGGTGCACCAGAATGAGCCGTGTTGCACCATGGGCTAGCTGCGGTGCACCAGAATGAGCCATGGTGGACCATGGGATAGCCGCGGTGCACCAGAATAAGCCGCGGTGCACCATAGGCTAGCCGCGGTGCACTAGAATAAGCTGTGGCGCACCACGGGATAGCCACGGTGCACCAGAATGAGCCGCAGTACACCAGAATGAGCCGTGGTGCACCATGGGCTAGCCGTGGTGTACCAGAATGAGCCGTGGTGCACCCGAATGAACCGTGGTGCACCATGGGCTAGCCGTGGCGCACCAGAATGAGCCGGGGTGCACCAGACTGAGCCGTGGTTCACCATGGGTTAGCCGCGGTGCACCAGAATGAGACGGGGTGCACATGGGCTAGCCGCGGTGCACCAGAATGAGCCGTGGTGCACTAGAATGAGCCGTGGTGCACCAGAATGAGCCGTCCTGCACCAAAATGAGCTGTGGTGCACAATGGGCTAGCCGCGGTGCACTTCAATTAGCCGTAGTGCACCATGGGCTAGCCGCGGTGCACCAGAATGAGCCGTCGTGCACCATTGGCTAGCCGCGGTGCACCAGAATGAGCCGTGGTGCACCATGGGATAGCCGCGGTGCACCAGAATAAGCCGTGGTGCACCATAGGCTAGCCGTGGTGCACTAGAATAAGCTGTGGCGCACCATGGGATAGCCGCGGTGCCCCAGAATGAGCCTTAGAGCACCATGGGCTAGCCGCGGTGCACCAGAATGAGCCGTGGTGCACTAGAATGAGTCGTGGTGCACTATGGGATAGCCGCGGACCAGAATGAGCCTGGTGCACCGTGGGCTAGCCCCGGTGCACCAGAATGAGCCCTGGTGCACCATGGGCTAGCCGCGGTGCACCAGAATGAGCCGTGGTGCACTAGAATGAGGCGTGGTGCACCATGGGCTAGCCGCGGTGCACCAGAATGAGCCGTGGTGCACCATGGGCTAGCCGCGGTGCACCAGAATGAGCCGTGGTGCACCATGGGCTAGCCGCGGCGCACCAGAATGAGCTGTGGTGCACCATGGGCTAGACGCGGTGCACCAGAATGAGCCGTGGTGCACAATGGGCTAGCCGCGGTGCACCAGAATGAGCCGTGGTGCACCTGAATGAGCCGTGGTGCACCATGGGCTACCCGCGGTGCACCAGAAGGAGCCGTTGTGCACCAGAATTAGCCGTGGGGCACCATGGGCTAGCGGTGGTGCACTAGAATGAGCCGTGGTAGGGTGCACCAGAATGAGTAGGGTGCACCAGAATGAGCCGTTGTGCACCATGTGCTAGCCGCGGTCCACCAGAATGAGCCGCAGTGCACCACAATGAGCCGTGGTGAATCATGGGCTAGCCGCGGTGCACTAGAATGAGCCGCAGTACACCAGAATGAGCCGTGGTGTACCAGAATGAGCCGTGGTGCACCTGAATGAGCCGTGGTGCGCCATGGGCTAGCCGTGGTGCAACATGGGCTAGCGGCGGTGCACTAGAATGAGCCGTGGTGGGCTGCACCAGAATGAGCCGTGGCGCACCATGGGCTAGCCGCGGTGCACCAGAATGAGCCGTTGTGCACCATGTGCTAGCCGCGGTCCACCAGAATGAGCCGTAGTGCACCACAATGAGCCGTGGTGAATCATGGGCTAGCCGCGGTGCACTAGAATGAGCCGCAGTACACCAGAATGAGCCGTGGTGCACCAGAATGAGTCGTGGTGCACCCGAATGAGCCGGGGTGCACCAGAATGAACCATGGTGCACCATGGGCTAACCGCGGTGCACCGGGATGAGCCGTGGTGCACCATGGGCTAGGCGCGGTGCACCCGAATGAGCCGTGGTGCACCCTAATGAGCCATCGTGCACCATGGGCTACAAGCGATGCACCAGAATGATGCGTGGTGCACCAGAATGTGCCGTGGTGCACCTTGGGCTAGCCGTGGTGCACCAGAATGAGCCGTGGTGCACCATGGGCCAGCCGCGGTGCACCAGAATGAGCCGTGGTGCACCATGGGCCAGCCGCGGTGCACCAGAATGAGCCGTGGTGCACCAGAGGCTAGCCGCGGTGCACCAGAATGAGCCGTGGTGCACCACGGGCTCGTCGCGTTGCACAAGAATGAGCCGTGGTGGACCATTAGCTAACCGCGGTGCACCAGAATAAGTCGTGGTGCACCATGGGGTAGCCGCGGTGCACCAGAATGAGTCGTGTTGCACCATGGGCTATGCGCGGTTCACCAGAATGTGCCGAGGTGCACCAGAATGAGCCGTGGTGCACCATGGGCTAGCTGCGGTGCTCCAGAATGAGCCGTCGTGCACCATGGGCTAGCCGCAGTGCACCAGAATGAGCCGTGGTGGACACTGGGCTAGCTACGGTGCACCAATATGAGCCGTGGTGCACCTGAATGAGCAGTCGTGCACTATGGGCTACCCGTGGTTTACCAGAAGGAGCCGCTGTGCACCAGAATTAGCAGTGGTGCACCATGGGCTAGCGGTGCACCAGAATGAGCCGTGGTGTTGTGCACCAGAATGAGCCGTGGTGCACCATGGGCTACCCGCGGTCCACCAAAATGAGTCGCGGTCCACCAGAATGAGCCGCAGTGCACCAGAATGAGTCGCGGAGCACCTTGGGCTATTCGTGGTGCACCAGAATGAGCCGTGGTGAACCATGGGCTGGCCACGGTGCACCAGAATGAGCCGTGGTGCACCATGGGCTGGCCGCGGTGCACCAGAATGAGCCGTGGTGCACCATGGGCTCGTCGCGGTGCACCAAAATGAGCCGTGCTGGACCATTGGCTAACCGCGGTGCGCCAGAATGAGCCATGGTGGACCATTGGCTTGCGGCGGTGCACCAGATTGAGCCGTGGTGCACCATGGGAAAGCCGCGGTGCACCAGAATGAGCCGCAGTGCACCATGGGCTCGGCGCGGTGCACCAGAATGAGCCGAGGTGCACCAGAAAGAGCCATTGTGCACAATGGGCTAGCCGCGGTGCACCAGAATGAGCCGTGGTGCACAATGGGCTAGACGCGGTGCACCAGAATGAGCCGTGGTGCACCTGAATGAGCCGTCATGGTGTGCACCAGAATGAGCCGTGGTGCACAATGGGCTAGCCGCGGTGCACCAGAATGAGCCGTGGTGCACCTGAATGAGCCGTCACGGTGTGCACCATAATGAGCCGAGGTGCACCATGGGCTATCCGCGGTGCACCAGAATGAGCCGTGGTGCACCATGGGCTAGCCGCGATCCACCAGAATGAGCCGCAGTGCGCCAGAATGAGCCGTGGTGAACCATGGGCTAGTCGTGGTGCACCAGAATGAGCCGGGGTGCACCAGACTGAGCCGTGGTTCACCATGGGTTAGCCGCGGTGCACCAGAATGAGACGGGGTGCACATGGGCTAGCTGCGGTGCACCAGAATGAGCCGTGGTGCACTAGAATGAGCCGTGGTACACCAGAATGAGCCGTCATGCACCAAAATGAGCTGTGGTGCACAATGGGCTAGCCGCGGTGCACTTCAATTAGCCGTAGTGCACCATGGGCTAGCCGTGGTGCACCAGAATAAGCTGTGGTGGACCGGAATGAGCCGTGGTGCACCATGGGTTAGCCGCGGTGCACCAGAATGAGTCGTGATCCACCAGAATGAGACGTGGTGCACCGTGGGCTAGCTGCGGTGCACCAGAATGAGACGTGGTGGACCATGGGATAGCCGCGGTGCACCAGAATAAGCCGTGGTGCACCATAGGCTAGCCGTGGTGCACTAGAATAAGCTATGGCGCACCATGGGATAGCCACGGTGCCCCAGAATGAGCCCTAGAGCACCATGGGCTAGCCGCGGTGCACCAGAATGAGCCGTGGTGCACTAGAATGAGTCGTGGTGCACTATGGGATAGCCGCGGTGCCCCAGAATGAGCCCTGGAGCACCATGGGCTAGCCGCGGTGCACCAGAATGAGCCGTGGTGCACTAGAATGAGTCGTGGTGCACCATGGGCTAGCCGCGGTGCACCAGAATGAGCCGTGGTGCACCATGGGCTAGCCGCGGTGCACCAGAATGAGCCGTGGTGCACCATGAGCTAGCCGCGGTGCACCAGAATGAGCCGTGGTGCACCATGGGCTAGCCGCAGGTGCACTAAAATGTGCCGAGGTGCTCCAGAATGAGCCGTGGTTCACAATGGGCTAGCCGCGGCGCACCAGAATGAGCCGTGGTGCACTATGGGCTAGCCGCGGCGCACCAGAATGAGCTGTGGTGCCCCATGGGCTAGACGCGGTGTACCAGAATGAGCCGAGGTACACAATGGGCTAGCCGCCGTGCGCAGAATGAGCCGTGGTGCACCTGAATGAGCCGTGGTGCACCATGGGCTACCCGTGATGCACCAGAAGGAGCCGCTGTGCACCAGAATTAGCCGTGGGGCACCATAGGCTAGCGGCGGTGCACTAGAATGAGCCGTGGTAGGGTGCACCAGAATGAGCCGTGGCGCACCATGGGCTAGCCGCGGTGCACCAGAATGAGCCGTTGTGCACCATGTGCTAGCCGCGGTCCACCAGAATGAGCCGCAGTGCACCACAATGAGCCGTGGTGAATCATGGGCTAGCCGCGGTGCACTAGAATGAGCCGCAGTACACCAGAATGAGCCGTGGTGTACCAGAATGAGCCGTGGTGCACCTGAATGAGCCGTGGTGCGCCATGGGCTAGCCGTGGTGCACCATGGGCTAGCGGCGGTGCACTTGAATGAGCCGTGGTGGGCTGCACCAGAATGAGCCGTGGCGCACCATGGGCTAGCCGCAGTGCACCAGAATGAGCCGTTGTGCACGATGTGCTAGCCGCGGTCCACCAGAATGAGCCGCAGTGCACCACAATGAGCCGTGGTGAATCATGGGCTAGCCGCGGTGCACTAGAATGAGCCGCAGTACACCAGAATGAGCCGTGGTGCACCAGAATGAGTCGTGGTGCACCCGAATGAGCCGGGGTGCACCAGAATGAACCATGGTGCACCATGGGCTACCCGCGGTGCACCGGGATGAGCCGTGGTGCACCATGGGCTAGGCGCGGTGCACCCGAATGAGCCGTGGTGCACCATGGGTTAGTCGCGGTGCACAAGAATAAGCCGTGGTGCACCAGAATGTGCCGTGGTGCACCTTGGGCTATCCGTGGTGCACCAGAATGAGCCGTGGTGCACCATGGGCCAGCCGCGTTGCACCAGAATGAACTGGGGTGCACCAGAATGAGCCGTGGTGCACCATGGGCCAGCCGCGTTGCACCAGAATGAACTGGGGTGCACCAGAATGAGCCGTGGTGCACCATGGGCCAGCCGCGTTGCACCAGAATGAACAGGGGTGCACCAGAATGAGCCGTGGTGCACCAGAGGCTGGCCGCGGTGCACCAGAATGAGCCGTGGTGCACCACGGGCTCGTCGCGTTGCACAAGAATGAGCCGTGGTGGACCATTAGCTAACCGCGGTGCACCAGAATAAGTCGTGGTGCACCATGGGGTAGCCGCGATGCACCAGAATGAGTCGTGTTGCACCATGGGCAATGCGCGGTTCACCAGAATGTGCCGAGGTGCACCAGAATGAGTCGTAGTGCACCATGGGCTAGCTGCGGTGCTCCAGAATGAGCCGTCGTGCACCATGGGCTAGCCGCGGTGCACCAGAATGAGCCGTGGTGGACACTAGGCTAGCTACGGTGCACCAATATGAGCCGTGGTGCACCTGAATGAGCAGTCGTGCACCATGGGCTACCCGCGGTTTACCAGAAGGAGCCGCTGTGCACCAGAATTAGCAGTGGTGCACCATGGGCTAGCGGCGGTGCACCAGAATGAGCCGTGGTGTTGTGCACCAGAATGAGCCGTGGTGCACCATTGGCTACCCGCGGTCCACCAAAATGAGTCGCGGTCCACCAGAATGAGCCGCAGTGCACCAGAATGAGTCGCGGTGCACCTTGGGCTATTCGTGGTGCACCAGAATGAGCCGTGGCGAACCATGGGCTGGCCGCGGTGCACCAGAATGAGTCGTGGTGCACCATGGGCTGGCCGCGGTGCACCAGCATGAGCCGTGGTGCACCATGGGCTCGTCGCGGTGCACCAAAATGAGCCGTGCTGGACCATTGGCTAACCGCGGTGCTCCAGAATGAGCCATGGTGGACAATTGGCTTGCGGCGGTGCACCAGATTGAGCCGTGGTGCACCATGGGATAGCCGCGGTGCACCAGAATGAGCCGCAGTGCACAATGAGCTCGGCGCGGTGCACCAGAATGAGCCGAGGTGCACCAGAAAGAGCCATGGTGCACAATGGGCTAGCCGCGGTGCACCAGAATGAGCCGTGGTGCACCATTTGCTAGACGCAGTGCACCAGAATGAGCCGTGGTGCACAATGGGCTAGCCACGGTGCACCAGAATGAGCCGTGGTGCACCTGAATGAGCCGTCACGGTGTGCACCAGAATGAGCCGTGGTGCACCCAAGGCTAGCCCCGGTGCACCAGAAAGAGCCCCGGTGCACCAGAATGAGCCGTGGTGCACCTGAATGAGCCATCATGGTGTGCACCAGAATGAGCCGTGGTGCAGCATGGGCTAGCCGTGGTGCACCAGAATGAGTCGTGGTGCACCCGAATGAGCCGTGGTGCACCATGTGCTAGCCGCAGTGCACCAAAAAGAGATAGGGTGCACGAGAATGAGCCGTGGAGCACCATGGGCTAGCTGCGTGCACCAGAATGAGCCGTGGTGGACCATGGGATAGCCGCGGTGCACCAGAATAAGCCGTGGTGCACCATAGGCTTGCCGCGGTGCACTAGAATAAGCTGTGGTGTACCATGGGATAGCCGCGGTGCACCAGAATGAGCCCTGGTGCACCATGGGCTAGCCACGATGCACCAGAATGAGCCGTGGTGCACCAGAATGAGCCGTGGTGCACCATGGGATAGCAGCGGTGCACCAGAATGAGCCGCAGTGCACCAGAATGAGCCATGGTGAACCATGGGCTAGCCGCGGTGCACCAGAATGAGCCGCAGTACTCCAGAATGAGCCGTGGTGCACCATGGGCTAGCCGTGGTGTACCAGAATGAGCCGTGGTGCACCCGAATGAGCCGTGGTGCGCCATGGGCTAGCCCTGGCGCACCAGAATGAGCCTGGGTGCACCAGAATGAGCCGTGGTGCACAATAGGCTAGCCGAGGTGCACCAGAATTAGCCGTAGTGCACCATGGGCTAGCCGTGGTGCACCAGAATGAGCTGTGGTGGACCGGAATGAGCCGTGGTGCACCAGGGGTAGCTGCGGTGCACCAGAATGAGCCACGGTGTACGAGAATGAGCCGTGGTGCACCATGGGCTAGCTACGGTGCACCAGAATGATCCACGGTGT